>JAGDQP010002273.1:10989-107060 GCA_022664845.1 Lepisma saccharinum
TTCATATTTTAATGTATTCGATATAGTTTGATGTGTGATAGTATTCACAAAAATAACGTTGATATTCAATCCCTTCCGTGCGAAAAAGCAATCTTAAAACAGAAATTTATTCTGCTGTGACAATAACATTTGGATACCATTTTGACCACTTCAGTTACGTTTTAGGCTTTTCACGCAGATGACTAAAATTATCAAGGAAACTTTAAAGGAAGAAATAAGTTTTGTTTGAATGTCCTATGTTTAAGCAGTATGAGATATTACGATATATATTTGAATAAAGGAGTATGAGATATTTGAATGTTCTATGATAAACCGAGATAATACATTTCTTTGTTAATGACTGCAGAAATGGCGGCCATTAATTAATCGATGGGGATAGAAATAAATAAATATCCGCTTTCAACCATCTTTTATGAGGAATATAAGTAATAAAAATATTTTTTGAAAGAGGTCGATCAACCAAGCTGGACAATTTCAGATGAACTGACCCGTAGTTTGTATAAGATCGCGAAAACCTTTCTGTCTCATCCATAGTTTGCAACACTCTGGTGTGTTCTTTAAGTATGTTCTTTATCGTCACTAGTAAATGACAAAAATCCAATAACAGGTCCTAGTGCCATTTAAAAAAATTGTACATAATATCTAGTTGGCAACACTGAGAAAAAGATGATATCATGTTTTCGCTCCGGATGTCTACTATGCTGCTAGAAACAAATTTTCGCAAACGGAATTCTCATTCAATGAGTCGTTTCTGATTTGTCGTGAATTATTCATTTCTTCCCATTGTTAGTAGTCGACTTTGGGCTTTAAGTTGGAAACGCTGTATCTCCAAAGTGAAGTGGAATTCGACCCATGTTCATAGAAACATTTTTACTTCTTTCCAGATCAGGAATCGCCTCCTGAAAGTAGCGTCCTTTTTTCTCAATCACCGTGGATATATCCTTTATTTAACTTCTATGAATTTCGAGGTTTCGCTCCCACTAGATCCGATCCCCCTTGTCCACCGCCCCTTAAATGTTGGTATTCTCCATGTTTCACATGTTCTATGAGATTCACTATATTTGATTCGGATTTCAGCAAAAACATATCGTGGTCCTCACTTGTGAGTATACTAATTGAAAGTTTATGTTTTCCACGTTAAACTAAAATGGAAAATAACATTGGATAGTTTAGGAACGAATTAGGAAAGAATAGGATGATGTGTTCACGCCCCAGATATCAGAGTTCCGGATAACCGAGACTCGGATCCGGATCCCAGTCCTGATCCGTTTTATCTATCCTCAATTCTAGCTAGAGTGTTGTTAATATTTTAAGTAGTTCATATTTTATAACACACAAATTGAAACTTTTCGTATGCAAAGAAATTTCATTGTACCTTTCGTTCGCATATATAGAAATGATTCTCATCTTAAATGGATAATTTCGAGGTGATGAATCAGGTCTCTATCAATTATGTTTGGAAATCGGCGCACCTGATTAAATCTAAAGTCAATAACACGAATGTATTTATTTATAATAAATCTTTGATTAAAGAAGATTGTGCACATAGTTTGGATCTCTCACCAATAAGCTTGTAAACCTCACCTTTCGCTTTACTCTTACTGTGTAACCCAATAAACTTGCAATGAATTTAGCGTACATACGTATATGCTTAGTCCATTTGAATTTTGAATTTAACTTTTACGGCTATCAGGCAACTTTTGGGGAGGCCGAATGGTTGAAGATGGGATGATTGGTGGTATGAAGAGAGTGGGAGTATACGGGAAAACTCTTGCAAATGGTGTTTGTCCACCACAAAGGCCACATGGCACTAGCATATTTGAACTGGCGAAACCAAACACCAGTAGTGAGCACTCTAACAATTGATCCACCCTTTCTTAGTCCATATAATTGACTTTCAAAATCTAGGTAGATATTATTTTTGCTTTAAATTGTGCATATAATTTGTATATATAATGTTCTTAATTGTCCAGACCGAAAACATTAATATTTTTCAGTTCATGACACGCGTCACTGCACATGTGATGTAATTAAACAGAAAATGATATTCTAAAGCAAAGTATTGGCTCAGAAAAACAGTCCTGCCAATTTAACAATCGGTTTAATGGAATGTGTTTGGCGCTGTTGTATCAGCACTATAAGGGTTGATCAAAAAGAAATCAGATTGAGACCGCAGCGCCAAAAGTGAACAGAGCGCTCTCCAACAAGTGGCGCTAACAAGCCATTTGCTCCATCGCTGCTGTATCACTACCAGCAGTAGAGCTACAGATACCTAAGTAAACACATGCAATGAGCAGTTGGCAATTTTTTAACATAGTGAAAATGAAGGAGTTACAAGAAAAACGCTTGTGTGAAGTTTTATTACAAACTTGGGAGAAATACTAGTTAAACGTGATAATGATTCAACAAACCTTGGGGGATGACTGCATGAGTGGCGCGCAATGTTTTGAGTGTTACTGTCGTTTCCAAAACAAAGAACGTCGACTGATGGTGACACTAAGAACGCGCGAAATGGACTTCACAGCAGTCATATTGATGGAGTTTGTGATTTGATTCGCCAAGGTTTCCAGTTGACTATCAGAGAGGTTGCAGATGATGTAGGCATCAATTTTAGATCGTAGCAGGAATTTCTGACACATAAACGCAACATGAATCGCTTAGCTGCAAAATTTGTGCCACATGTGTTGATCGAACACCAGAAAAGTATCCTTGTGAACATCAGTCAACAACTATTGCCCTTGGAAATGTCGATGAAAACTTCTTGTACCCG
The DNA here is from genome assembly GCA_022664845.1 of Lepisma saccharinum. Taxonomy (NCBI): domain Eukaryota; kingdom Metazoa; phylum Arthropoda; class Insecta; order Zygentoma; family Lepismatidae; genus Lepisma; species Lepisma saccharinum. Next base: position 13,760 of record JAGDQP010002273.1, read on the forward strand.
TCGTGACAAAACACAAATCCTGACTGTTTGATCTGTACCTTAAAAGGACGCCGTTTCTACACATTTAATGAGGTGAGGGAAGAATCGATGAATGCGTTCCTCGCCGTTGTAAAGAAGCGTTCCAGGCAGCGTTTCAAGATTGAAAGAAACGTTCGGGGCAGTATGTTGCTGGGCAAGGCAACCATTTTGGAGCCGACAGACTTGAATAAGTTGTAAGTACCAAAGTATAGTGTTTACTACAACAGTCTGTTTTTATCACCCGTTGTACGTTGTCAAACACAGTTAAAGGTTTGAGTTGTAATAAATACTGAACATATTTTTTTTCCGATGTAAAGTATAATATCAATGCATTTCTGTGTGAATTATATATTTTTCCGATATTTTCTACTCATATTGATTATTACTTTATTCAGGTTTCCTGTTGATATACAGTCAGAAGTAGCAAGCACAGAGTACCTCTCAAGTAAAACTGATATTAAATGGAAAACGAAAGGAAAAGGTAAGTTGGTATAAACATAAAAAATATTTGTAAAGATGTTTCAGCCCTTGGTAGTCTGTATTCATTCTACATGATTGAGAAATTCGTGTGTAAAGGGATACAAATATACAAAAGCACGTGTCAAGTATCTTCAAAGTTTGAATAAAATAATACATTTTGTGCACAATTTTTTCCTTTTCATTGTGAATAGTTAATCCACTAGACCTTCATGTGGCCTTTATATACTTTTGTAATGTATGTATTATATAATATAAAAATGACAAGCTTCACGATCATTCTAGAAAAGAAATTTTTACAAGCCTCCACTCCAAGTATTTCAACTTACATATAAATTAAAACGGCCAACGTATGAAGAGCACATAAAAATAAACTAATACACATTTGAACATTTTATACATTTAATTAATTCCCAGATACCAATCAAAAAGTTACAATATATTTTGTGGCCCTGTTTGCCAAACAAAGTGGTTCTTTGCACAGAAAGAAGACACATCTTTGTCATCGTGGATTATGACGATTTTGAACGAATACGGCAAACATACTATAGGATACATTGAAAGTCAATTAACAAAAAGAAAAACGAAATATCCTCAATATATTATTTCATTCTGCCTGTTAGTAACAAATAAATTCCTTTCTTTCTGATGGCAAATGCCGGGACGCGACTTGTTATCTACTTTACATATGTACGTAAGACCTTTGGAGACACGTCGAGCCATGCCATCTAGATTAACCTAGTGCCGCCAGAACTCTTTATCACGTAGGAATGGAACTCTTTATCGCGTAACATTGAGCTCCATTAAGTTAATGTCTTTTTAACATGATGATCACTTTATATATGGAAATGTTCAGAATGTTTCTCGAAGAAATTGTAGCAACGTGAACACGTGGCCATATGTCAATGACCATTTCATCTCTGTATGCTGCATCAGGTGCATTAAGTATATCAATTGTTACCAAGTGATGTAACATAGCGGTCACCGGTGAATATATGTTTATCAGGACCAGCGGAGACAGCCTATATTATATGAGCACCTCACACAGCAGTCTAGAACAGTTATCTGACGGTGATGTTACACCAATCGGAGTTCAAGATATCACGCAGTGACACACCAGAACCCCGAATCCCACCATCAGCCAGAAACAACTGTTGCCGCGAATCATCACACCACACCACATATTGCCAGTCATCTGAGTTAAATTTATATGTTTACGACCTCAGGTGAGGTTCGGTGTCGTGGTGTTATTACAGGTACTCTGGTGAGTGTAATTCTCAGTGGAATCGTAGAGAGCTCCTCAGGATTTTAGAATGATGGAAATGCCACTTTTTAGACTTCTGCTTACGACAGCGGAGTAATACAGTTAACCCAGCAGACATAGGGACTTAGTATTGAGCAATATCTTTTTAAATATTAAACGAGGTAGCCCCCTTTATACCTCCTTAGGTACGCACTATAGTAAATTGAGAAATCCTCAGGAAAACTGTATTAATGATTTATATAATTTTCCATGTAATAACTAATTATATCTTTTATATCGCCCATAAATAATTCATTACCTGTGTTTTCTATTATAATATTTTGTATAATGGATAAACTTAATACATCCATTAGAAGCCTTTACAGAATATTTATACTCAAATATATTCACTAAATGTGTTATCATTATCATTAATTTAATTAAAATATACTGCATTTTAATGGGTTGCTTTCAAATAAATATAAAACAATATATTTTACAACTCGCCTGCATGTGACATAGTCAGTTCTCGAACTCTGGGCTCCTGACTCAGCGAGATACGTTCTTGTTCCCCACTTCAAAAATATAAAATAAAAAAGGAAGGAAAGAAAAAAGAAATCAAATGCTTGCCTCTGCTCCCTGCCAAATCTATCCGCCCCCCAAAAAAGTAGAATTGTGTACCAATCTACTCGCCAATGGAATACACCACCCAGATCACGTTTCTATGGCTAACACACAACTCAAGACGTAAAAGAGAACCGGGGAGCTCCTGACACTGTAATCGAAGTAAAGTTTGGTATTGAAAAAGAGAAGCGAGAATCAGATATGCTTTGATGATTAGTCTCATTTGATGATTAGTCTGAGTATGTAAACAATAAATGTGATGATCTCGAGTTGGTACCTGTTTCGAATTGGACATTGTTATGCATCTTTCCGAGTGGAAGTTTAGAGTCAAGAGTTTATTCCTCTTCTTCATTATTTCTAATTTTATCTACTGTGCGAACGGTTCAGTATGAAGTCGGCTTATTCTATTCTGTGCGTGTTAATAGTGCATAGATTGTCGTTAACGAAGTTTGGACCCCAAGCGTGCCATCGGGAATTGACCACAGACTCTCAGCTTTTACGTCTTAGCATCTTAGAGTGGACTCTTTCATTTCCGTGCTCTCTGTTGGAGGGATAGAAGCTGAGAATTGAACACTGGACGTGCTATAAGTGCATGTTCTACTACATTCTGAGTGTTGGGAAATATTGTATAGAGTGGTTTCTACTAAAGAAGAGTGAACGTTTCCATCGTTTGGAAGTATATACTAAGCAAGTATATTATTAATATTTCATAGTTGGTTTTATAGTATAATGTTAGAATGGAAGTAGTATTAGCATCTGTATACCCTGGATGTTGATACTGTGTCTTTTATATTTCCTGATAAAGAGCAAAACACCTATTCACAATTGGATCACGCACTGAAACCGAACTCGTCCCTTTTTGATACGTATTGTTCAGCTACATGAATTTAAAGTTCGTTCCCCATTAGGATTGACATTCCTCCGTCAGAATTCGAGAAGAGTAAGTGATATTGAAATCAATGAATACAACATAATAGGAAAATACCGGTATCGAATGTTGAATATTGTCAAATATAAAAAGTAAAAAGTTTCATTTGAAAATTCTAATTACGAGCAGATATATAGTCAATGTATTTAAGCAGTGAATCCAGGATGACTCTGATTATGATGTGAAAAGATCTTCTTATCTCGCGAACGAATCGCGCGATTGTCTTAGGGTTTGGAATAAAATGATTCATGTGTAATAAACCTTTACCCTACCATAAGAAAATTAGTAATTTCCAACAAACCAATATTTAAAGTTTATCTTTAGGAAGCACTTATCTAATGAAAGAGGTGTTGTTTTTATTACAGGCGCTTTTTACCTATTAGTCACGCAACCATTTTCCTATCAAGCAAGTGCGAACACTTTCCAACTTTTACTAAATAATAATAATAATAATAATTTTATTTTTTAAATTTATTTATTTGAGTGCTATGAACAGCTGCAAGCCCAAGATAGCACTTGATCAATACATGTTAGTATACAATTTTGTTGAATAATACAAATGGATACATGAGACCAGCGACAACACTCAGATAAAATGAACAGTAATACAATAAGATGCATAAAATAAGCAAAAGGTACATGGAATAACAAAAAATACAACTAATAAAATAAATTATACAACAAACATGCACATAAAAATATACTAGTAGAATAAACTAATATAATTTAAAATTTGTAATACGACGTTTGAGTAGTAGGTCACCCTTCTCAGTCGTAGTCAAATAGGAAAACTTCTCGTTCGGTACAAAATTACATTAAAATTATGTTTTTAATAGAACATTTACAGTGTAGTTAATTCGAGAAACAATTACGAAAAAACTTACTATCTAGCTTTTATCTTGTTAATTCTAGAAATTCAATGCCAAAGAAATCACACCAATAGTCATAATGATAGGAGAAATGTGGTAATTTGAATTTAAAACATGTTAATCTAAAAAGCACCTTTGTACAGCTTCAAGTTTGTCAGACATGATTAGGGACATATTATTCCAAACACTGAAGGCATATTCTAATCTAGTTCGAACCGAGGTCGTACAATGCTATGAACGTGCTTTTGTTGTTAAATTCATACCATTGATTAAACATAAAATCAATTAGCCTGCGAGACTCACCAATAAGACCATTAATATAATTATTAAAATTCAAGTTAGAATTAATGCTCAAATCCTTAAAAAGTTTCTACTTTCTCTATTTCAATATCTCTCATTTTATATAAGCTTGAATAATATTGCAATTGTTTCATAAATCTTACATTTTTAATTTTCTGTATTCTGATTTGCATTTTGTTTCTAAAAAGCACTCATCAATTTTATCAATGTCCGTTTGAAGAAGTTAATTGTTTCTAAGGTTATTGACTTCTCTAAATATCTAGGTCGTCAACATACAAAAGTAAATTAGAATTTCATCATATTAATAATTGATGTAGATATTGAATAAAAGAGGACCTAAAGGCGAACCTTGAGGTATGCCATTCTGGATAGTAGCTTCTTTGAATATAAAATTACCAAGTTTAATACTAAAGGTTCTATCAGTTAGATAATTCTTGAACCAATTGATAGCTGGCGATAAGCCAATCTTCGAAAGTTTGTTCAATAAGATGTTATGATTTACACTATCAAATGCCTTGGCAATATCAATATATATTACATCACATTGTAATTTAGTGGCAATGCGCCCTTGCATAAAATTTCTTAACACATATAGATAGTTGCAACCGTTTTGCCTTGAGAAAAAACATGTTGACTATCATCTAATTTTAGTTTCAAGTTGAACTGCAAGTATTAACAAAATATGGTCTCAAAAATCTGGCCATAGAATGAGATACTATAATTGGTAAGCAAATACCAATCACCTCCCTTGTATATAGGGATGATATAGGCCTCCTTTCATTGGCTTGGATCAATTCCTTGTCTAAGGGACTTGTTGTAGAAATCCACCAATGTTGACATAAGATACTCAGCACAGCCTTTAATGACATAGTTGGGAATATAATCTACTCACAAAGCAGAGTAGTTCTTGAATTTCTCAATTGCTGCAAATACATTTTTTCTGAAATTTCGGGTATACATATTTGTGTTGTCATTGTGTCATGGTTAATGAAAGTCTGTTGAATGCCTGACTTATTAAAGATGACTGCATAATAATCTCGAAACAACGTAACTATTTCCTTCTTATGATTTACCAGATTTACCATCGTGCTTTATAAAATTGATATTGTTTCGATATTGAAATTGAACCTCTTTCATATTGAAATTCTTCCAGAAATATGATTTGTCCTTTGTAATACTAGTTCCCAGATGAGTCATGTATGCATTATTAGCCGCGATGTATGTTTTCTTAACTTCTTTTCGCAAAAAGGAATATTTCTGATATAAAATTTGCGTGCCAGTCTTTTGTATTTGATAAAGTATCTTGTTATCTTGTTAATTAGAGTTTTCAATTCTTTATTTAACCAAGGATCTCTCTTCGTCCATTTATTCTTTAGAAAGGTAACTCTGGGGATGTTATTATTGAAGCTACTATGAATGAAATCGTACAAGTTGTTAGTGTTCTTTCGTACTCGAGAGTCGAACTTAATTTTAGCACTATCAGCCAGACGCCTGATGTCTGAGACAACACCATAGAGATTAGCTTTTAACTATATTTATTGATTCGGTATATAATGAGAAACTTCATTTAAAATTTTATTATCATGATCTTTAACAAAAAAAATAAGCATACATAATGGGGTGGGGGACGTCAGTCTCGATAAATCAGTTGGGGAGGTTTATAAATTATAGAATATTCTTCTATGTTAGCAAGTAAAATATCCGACAATGATGACCCATTGTATTTGCCTGTTTCAGCAATCACTTGTTTCAGACGTAACAGTTGTGCAAGTTCTAGAATTATTTGCGACATTAGTTTAAGATAAATCAGTTTTGAGAAAATCTATCCTGATTCCCAATTTATGTGTGGAGTGTTAGTGTCACCGGTGAAAGTTATCTGCCCATTTTTGTTAATAAAATGATTAACAAACCAGTTAGAATATTCTGCAAAAAAAAATGAAATTTTGTGTCAGGAGGAGAGTAATGCAAGGCTAGCACGATGTCAGTCGACCCTCGTACATTAAAGTATTGAACTATTATGTCCAGAAGGTCGCATGGTGTGGAAACTAACAGAAAGTTAAACTCCTTTCTGACTAATAGTGAACAACCGCCACCTTTAATTTTTGCTATTATCTACCAATGATCTATGTTTTCTAAACACATCATAATCATTACTTAGTTCAGTAAGATATTCCCTATCATCCTAAAAACATGACTCACTAAAGGATAATAATAATTATAATAATAACAGAATTTTACTCTTTTTCGCGCCCGTCCTGGAGGGATCTCTTCGTGGCAATAGTCCCCCTCATTGAAGTTTTCTTGTTCCGGCAAATATTTGCTAGTTCACATACAGCCTGCCCCAAAATGTCTGATGGAGCAGATGAGATTTAACTGTTCTTTTCCTTACCCTAAGTGATTATTTCTTCGCCAGAACAGATTTATTATTAACATTCTAAAACAAGCTGGCAAGTTTCTAGGGACATGACCTAAATTTTTTTCATAAAGCGGCTTCCGAACCACGTCGTTCAAAGAAACCTAGTAGAAATTGAACCCGTTAACACGCCGGCAGAGAGGTTTCGCGCTAAAATCTCAACCGTCCCCGAAGACAATATTATTTCTCGACGGCTTAGTCTGATCCCGCATGGAAACATTTCTTAATTAACACGTTTCAGATAGTTTACAGAAAATTTAAATACTATCGTTATGTATTTGAACGTAAAATTATTTTTAAAAAGTCACTCAGCAAACAGAAGCACTGTAATTGTATATGAATGTGTATTTTCATATGTAATCTTTAGTTTTAAGTAAAACAAATCGCTACATCCCAAGAAGGCAATTAATAACAAACAAGCTATGCAATGGCTTTTTCAAAGACAAAACCAAACCGCCTCCGTATAAATTAAAATTATCAAATAACATAAAGAAACAGTAAAGTCATAGGAGCAAATGGAGTTTACTAAGCGAATACCTGGCCCTGGTACTTTTAAGAATCGAAGTTACAGATTTTTCTGCCAGTGTCCAAGGCTAATTCAACGATATGTGACTTATCTCTGTCGAACTTGTGGCTAACGAGATCCAGTTGGGGCACAAATGGAGAATACTAAGCTATTCAGAAAAGCCTGCCAGTTTCAGAGCTACATTCATAGCTTTCTTCACCCTTTCAGATCATAACGAATCCAACGGTATATAGATCATCTGTAGTTACTGAGATCTAGGAGGATCAAAAATGGTAAATACTGAGCGATTCAAAAACATCTGCCGGTTTTAAACTGATAGTTTCCAAACCGCTTAAGACTATGGCGAATCCAACGGTGTATCGCTCATCCCAGTGTGAATTGTAGTTTTTGATAACTAACGGGGGACAAAGAAACATACAGATGGTAAATACTAAGTAATTGAAAAGGACCTGCCAGCATTGAAGTGTATATGTTAGCTGATTTAATGGTTTGATAATATTGCATATCCAAAGGTGTATGACTTAACTCTGTCGAATTTGTAGTTACTGAGATATAGGAGGATCACAAATAGAGAATACAAATGTAATGGATCTGCCATTTTTAGATTCAAACTCACATTTTTCTTAGGCGTTTCGGATCATGATGAACCCAACGGTGTATCGTTGATCTTTGTGTGACGTAGTTACTAAGATCTAGAAAGGAGAAAGAAATATAATGATGGGGAATACAAAGCAATTGAAATGTACCTGCCGTTATTAGAGTTTATATACTTGGTTATTTTATAATTTGAGACCATTACAAATCCAATGGTGTAGGGCTCATCTCTTTAGGACTTGTAGTTAATGAGATATATGAGGCTCACAAATGGAGAAAACTAAGCGATTCAAAAGGACCAGGCACATTTAGAGTAAAACGGATAATTTTCGCCACCGTTTTAGACCATGGAGAATCCAACGATGTATCATTCATCTCTATATGACTTGTAGTTACTGAAATCTACGGGGGAAGAAACAGAGATGGAGAATACTATGCGATTCAAAAGCAGCTGCCAATTTTACAGTTTATAGGATAGTTTATTTCATCATTTGAGACTATTACGAATTTAAGGATGTATGGCTCATCCCTGTCCTACTTGTACTTACTGACATCTAGGAGGGACCAAATGGAGAAAAATAAGCGATTCAAAAGGATCTGCTAGTTTTAGAGTCAAAATTATAATTTTCTCCACCGTTTGAGACCATGACAAATCCAACGGTGTATCGTTCATCTGTGTGTGACTTGTTAATGAGCTCTAGAGGGAAAAGGAGCATAGGGACTATGCGACTGAAAAGGACCTGCCAGTTTTATAGTTTATGTGATAGATTATTTCATGCTTTGAGACCATTAAGAATCCAACGTTGTGTGGCTCGTTTCTGTCGGACTTGTAGTTATTGAGATCTAGGAGGATCACAAATGGAGAAAACTAAGTGATTCAAAAGCACTTTTAGAATCAAACGGATAATTTTTCCCACCGTTCCAGACTATGGAGAATATAACGTTGTATAGTTCATCTCTGTGTGACTTGAAGTTACTGAGATCTATGGGGTGGGGACAAACAAACCATGTAAAATACATTGCAAAAACGAACAAAACTAGGTAAATGAAAAAGGTTTTGTCAGTTTTAGAGTCAAAGTCATAATTTAGCCCACTGAGATCATGGCAAATCCAACAGTGTATGGTTCAGGTTTGTAGTTGCTGAGATCCAGGGGTGGACTGACCGACCAGACAAACCCTATATCTTCCCTTACGAGTGTGCTAATAAGCACAATGAGGAATGAAGCATACCGTTTTATCTACCTTAAGCCGCAATCAACACCATCTGCACTAGCTCAACGTCCATTAATCAAGGGGAGACTGAAATATTCATTTTGTCAGCTCCAGTTAGTGTAAATGTATAGACCATATATTTACTATATGTTCATATGCAAACAATATTGTGAATTGCCTACATGCGATCTGGCGAGATGGACGACGAGTGAACACGCGAACTATTAGCAGCAATTGGTTCCCTGTGTTATTGAACAGCAGACCAGGACTACCCAAATATGTGCATGTAACATCTCAGTGATCACCCTATATATATATAATCTCTGATTTGTAAATAGAACTTCTCTACAAATCACTGTACATTTATATTCAAGTGTCTACAAGTGTAGTATAAAAATTTAATGCCTTGCATATCATTTCATTTCACTACTCTACAATAAAAACGTTTCATCTCGCCATCTTTGAAGATTAATCTCCATTGATCACCAGTGTATTTTAACGTTCAATTTATTGACACACTATTGAAACAAACACTTGAATTATATCATTGTATGCACCACAATGTTATGTATAAGAGCAGTAAGTTTTACGTTGATAAATCACAAACGATTAGTGGAAAGTTTGTGAAAAACCGGATCACTTCACGAGCATATCTAGAGACAGCACATAGATAGGACTCTAACAGTGTTATCATGCGTGAATTTACAGCAGGAACAGAGACTACTTCGCAAGCATTTTTGTGTTATTTATCAGTGTTCGTAAGGTTAATTGGACTCCAAAAACCTACAGTTTACTTTCAATTCTTTTCTTTCGATTATCGTTATTTAACCAACATTTTTGAACATTTTCTGAACATTTGTTTTATCGATTGAATATTTTATTAAAAATTGTTATTTGATAATATATTACATGAACTTTCTATAACCGATACGATCAATTTATATATATCTGTGATGAAAGACTATTATTGAATCAAACAACCAATTTCGACAACTGAAACTGAGCGTGAGGCCATCAAGCATGAACTATCTAACCAGATCGTTCAGGTCCAGGTAAATATGGCCTAATATCCCAGAACGGATTTCTCACCAGGTTAAATAATTTAAAAGAAATTTAGATTTGAATACAATACTCCTTATTGACGAAGTTGCAAACCCACACCAAAGTGAAATTCAATTCACATAACAAAAGGTTTCCTCAATAAATTGAAAGATTATCAATCTTATACGAATATTACCATATGAAGAGAATCCAGAAATAGCAATCGAATGGCACACTATTGAATTAAAATTATTTTTTTGAATCCAAAACTGCGATTACTATAAAAATTGATCAAACAATTAATTAAAACTGAAACTAATACGAAATCGATTACGTTTCTCGGCGTCCGAAATAATAAATAATAGGGGAATAAACGAGTCGCAAAACAGGACCATATACAGCCACATTAATCGTATTTAAACTCAAATCGATTAACTGACAAAGAGGAGAAACTATCAAAGTTGTCATTTGAGACAATATCGGAAAACAACAAGACAATTTGAAAAACGGATTAAGAGAGAAAAACATAATGTTTTCACTCACAGCAAAAAAATCAAAATTGACACTTAGCAGATCGCAGGCGGGAAATAGGGAAAGTTTACTGATCATACATTCGCCATTTCGTAGACACTTCAAGCGACGCCATCTTGTGAACATGAACAACTATTCAACAAAGCAAATTAATTTGAAGCTTCATAGATCTATTATCTTTATCAATCGCCTTAATTGTGCAAATTAGTTAGTGTTGTAACCTCCTCTACTTCATATTCTTGATTTATAAAATGACACTAAAGTGGCACATTACTACTGATAACAAAATTCTGGTGTAAATAAAGTTGCCAAATTTAACTCCAAAATTTCTTACATCTGTTTTATAAATCAAAACAACCGAATTAGTAAAAAGCTTCATCTCATATCAATTATTTTTTTTATCATTTTTTTCTTTAATTTCATAAGAACTCAAACAAATTAATCAAATTTTCTTCATGAGCTTATTATTTAGTTCCTGTTTCAAGAATCTCTATTTATGCTCATATCAAAATTAATTTTAAACTTGATTAGTTACTCAGAACTTCATAGATTTTATTTATTTGAAAAACTATTATTTATTCCCGCATAGTTAACGAGAAGAAACCACATTCACACACATTTTTTTAACCAGTGTTCACTTAAATAAATTATTAAAATTATTTGAGCAACAAAGATTGTTATTCTTTTACTTAACTTGACTATTAATATATATAGTGTAAATACATAGTTTTATTTAAGGCAAAACGGAGAAATAACTAGCGTCCGCCACACTGCCCATTTAAAACCTGAGTTACTGAAACACGTTACATTATTAGGTTCTACCAGGGTTCCGCGTACATACACAGAACACTACCAGCTATCCTGTACAGAAACAACTTTCATACTTTGGTATCGGAATTTTAAAAGCACTTAATTTCGCGTTTAGACTCATAAGAATTTTAACATATATATTCTCACTCACACTGCTCCGAAACATCATGAACGGGAAAGAAATTCCGTCGACAATCGAACAAAAAATTAGATAACGAATCCTTTCACCATTCGTAAATTAGATTGAACGAACAATTCACATCAAAATTCAAACGAAGTAAATAAATTCCAACAAATTTTAAACGCTGAACGAACAGACATTGCGAACAACTGCAACTTGTAGCTCCATTCATCACAACACTCGAACCAACAGGAACACGAATCAACCAATTTTTCAACCAGCGAGTCGAACCTTTAACACAGTAACGATCACGCCTTTCTTTCTTCTCCTGCACGATCATGAATAACAAAAGACAGGCGAATATCAGTACATTGTTAACTGTACCTGCGATCGCTTATTTCTCGTATTCTGTACGAATTCACTGAGAAAATGAAAGATATGTTTCAATATTCTTTTCGTAACAATTAGGAAAAGATAATTTTAAACAATTAATTCCGGTAGTAAATCACGAAAAGACTATTCAAATTAGTAATGAATGTCACAGTGACATTACTAACTACCTACCCTTCAAAAAATTGATTCTCCCTTTCTAACAAATAATCCATTTGAAGTTTCCTCGGAAATCTACATGAATAGCTGTGAGAATAAAACATGTATAAGCAACATTTCACAAATAAACTTTATACAAATTAAATTTCCAAAAATAAAAATGAATTTATTTTTAACTTTGCTCAATTCATTTTACCTTAAATATTCAAGTGATCAAAAAAATCTTGTCAAAATTTGAAAAGATTGACTAAACAACTTTCAATCGAAAAATTGAATTATTTGATATCTCTGAAATATTATCAAGAGTTTGTAATAAAACAATTCACTTTTATTTTATTAACTTAATTCAGGATTATCGCAAAAACAAATGAATCCATTCAAGACTACAATAAATAATTTCACAAGAAAAAACATACAACAATTTAATCAAAGAACTAAATTTAAATAAAACACTGAGTGTTTTGGATTTTTATTGACGTCCTAATACTGCAATAGTAAACAAAAACGTAATTAATTATCAAACCGAGGAAAATAAAAAGAAAGGTTTCGCGAACATCATCATTCTTCTGAATCGTGAGATCTTCTCGAAATATATCTTTTAATTTCAGAGACATGAGAACGTCTCGTGATGTTAGTATTGTCTGCTTTGGACAATGACACAGTATTGGGAACAGCAACCTTTCTATTTTATAAGGAACTATCCAGTTTATGCTCAAACTTCTCGTAATCTGATCTTTCAACGAAGACTGACTATAACTTTTAGTAAACACTAAATCATTAACCTTCAAATATGCGGGAATTCTTAATTTCTGAAACAACTTTCTACTCTTGTTCCTAGATAATACCATATTTTTCATGTCACTTTTCCAAGTATCATCACTCACTGAACCCCGCAAAACATCATACGAAATCCTCCATAGAATTTCTATAGGAGTAGACATATAAAAAGGTAAAGCTATCCCCTGTGCGATACGCACGCGTTGTGAATAGCGCATGGGGGATGTGGAGTTAGAGCTTCACATTTTCTTGACCTACGGTACGAAGTGAGCTGGGTGGTCAGTTCCTCACTCAACAGCCTTTACCTTCCCAAGATGCCAGGGAATACCAAGGACACTAAATTTAATAGGAGGCTGAGTGCAACCCAGAGCGCCAGGCATGGGAACACTGTGAGAAAAGTCTTCAGTTTTCTGGCCGGGATTTGAATCCGATTCGTAGTCAGACTCGCTACCGTCTGAGCGTCTTCGACTCATTAAAAGAGTAGACATATAGCTATTAAAATTATTCCGATGGAGAAAACTTCAGACCAACACGCTCCACTGAATTCAACGAGTGCTGTATTTCCGAAAGACAACTGACCCATTTATTTTGTGCATCACAAAAAATCGCTTTCATAGAACTCTTTAGCGTCTTCACAAATCTCTCTGCTATATATGCTTCTGCAAGTAAGGAGAAATTCAGATAAAGGATATACCTACATTAAACATAAATTATCTGAATTCTTCTGAAACAAACACGGTATCATTGTCTGTTAACACCGTTTCAGGGAATCCGGACTTACAGAACAATTTATATAACTGAGTTGTTTAACCTTTGAGTATAACCTCCGAAATTTCTCGAACATCACAAACCTCGAAGCGTTATACACACAAATTAAAATATAGGGCATTGATCATTTGAAGGCACCGGACCGATAATATCTATCATCCAGTTCTGGTTTACCCTAGTTATAACATTCGAACGTAATGTTTCCATAATTTGTGTTTCTTTCTTTCACTCGTTGGCAAATGTCACAGGATTTAACACACTCCTTGACTTCATTAATTGATTTATTTCACGTATAAAGTCTACATATTTTCTGAATAATCCTATAAATACCAACATGACCTCCATGTAATCTATTATCATGAATATTTTCGAAGATCAACATTTTCAAGGCGTGTGGAATCATAATCTTATACTAGGTATTAACCGCCTTAGTTTTATGCAGATAATCTTGACTTCCTTTCCACTTCCGAGTTCCGAAGTGATTTTCTTAAGTTTTACATTTTTCTTTAATGTTCGGCAATAGGTTTGGCAAATTCTGGGTATTTTCCATATATTTACCAATGCCATATTTGCTCTCAAGTGTTCCGCACGAAGTTCGCTGTCAACTTTGTCGAACTTAAAAAGGATCGAATATTCGTGACAAAAACCTGCAATTTATTCTCATGAGATCTGATATGTTTTACCTGAAATTGGAAATAAGACAATGACTTAATTAAAGGACCGTCTTTCAACATATGCTAGCTTTTCTTTAGAATTCACGACAGTGCTCTGTTGTATGTCAGAATGTCAAATTCTTTAAACAAGAAATATATAGAACGACAAACCGTTTTGACAAAGGGTATACATTCAATTTCATAGAAAGATCTATGTCTATCAGTTTCATTAAGTTGTTTTGAGAAAAAGGCAACTGGCCTCAGAACTCTATGCTGATCTTTCTGGGAAATGCATACAGTAATTTCTTTCCCAGAACAATCAACATTTACCACAAATGTCTCTTGTAGATTCGGAATTCTCAAAATTACGATATTCACAAAGGATCTTTCATAGCCTCAAACGCTTGAACTTGCTCAGAATCGCAAACAAACTTCCGCTTTGTTGATTTCAACTCAATTAGAGGAGTTATAATATTTTGAAGTTCTGGCATGGATTTTCCGCAGAAATTAAATATTCCACATACCCACATCTTTTCGATTTCGTGGATGAGGTAGATTACGAATTGATTCAATTTTGTGAGGATCGACTTGCATTTGGTCACCATCAATGATAAACCTTAAATAATTTATCTTTCGCATACACATTTCCGTCTTTTTACGAGAAATCGTCATACCACTATTTTGAATTCTCTCTAAGACCATTCTTACCGCCTCAAAATGTTTTTCCTTGTCTTTATTAGCAATTAAAAAGTCATCGAAATACGTAAATACTCCTTGATCCTTAAGATCAACAATTAATTCGCACATGATCTTCGCTAGTATGCTACTTCCGATTTTTATATCTACTGGTAACCTCTTTATCTAAAATTACCTTTTGAAGCTACAATCGTAGTATAATCCCTATTTGTTTCATCAATTTCGATTTCATTGTATGCTTTTTTATTTCAAGCTTTGTAGACCATTTGGAATCCTTCAAACTATATAAACACTCCTTCATGTTTGTAGTTGGTTACATATAATCAGACATAACTGATTTTAAATATACACAGTTCCCAACTATTCGATGATTACCACTTTTATTGTGATGCAAAAAATCAACTAGAAGTATAATTAGAAATATGTACTTCCTCTATAATGCCTTGTTCTAACATATTATTAATTACATCATCAAAAACTTTTATTTTATTTTTCGGAACATGAAAGTGTTTTCTGCTAGAACGAGTAGAATCTATTAAGTAAATTTTACATTTATAGTCCTTAAGACATCCTACTTTATGGGATATAACATCACTGAATCCAGATTTAATAGGCTTCATAAATAAACTAACATCTCCAGTGTATCTTGCCCAAATACCTTCATTCGAAGATACGATGTCAGAGTTTATACTATCAAACACCACTTCAAATGTTTCATTGTTAACACCACCGTTATTACCGTCTGATGTTATCACTGAATCACATTTTAATACTTCCCGCACTTGCTAAACCTTCGCGCATGATCGTCATCAAAGTCTTTCAACGAAATGTCCATGTGCTGATTCTCTTCATTCTTTAGGTTGCAATCATCTCTACTAACAGAACTATTTTAATTCTTCCGAACCCTACGTCGTACTTTCCTTTTCCTGTGAACTTTAGGACTTATATTTAACTCATCTTTTAACAATTTACCATCGTTGTTCAAATTCAAATCTGCATTATTAATCCTGAAGTCTTTTAAGGATCAATGGAATTGAGATTTCCTGCCTTTTTCGTTTTACATCAATTATTCAAAATTAATTGCAAGTAAACAAAATTTAACTTTTACATTTGTTTCGTCAAATCAATAATGAGTACAATTTGTTTTAATTAAATGCTACTAGAAACTGCAGAATTGTGTGCAGACACTTTTGGGACAGAATAATGTCCCAACAGTGTCTGCACACAATCCTGAAGTTATTACCAACATTTCCTTAAAGCTAATTAAACTCATATTAGAAGGACGAAACGAACTTCGGTCTGTAAAAGTTAAATTTTGATTACCTGCAATTAAATTTGAATGACTGACGTAAACTGAAAAAGGCGGAGAAATCCACGTGCGTTGAGTCTTAAAACTCGGTTTCACGGTTTGAAAACACCGATTCTGACATCTGAGTAGATTTCTACTGGTAGGTGTAGGCGTGGCTTACGATGTATCAGTCATTAAGAATTACCATAATAAGTTAGTTTCTGAACTTTTCGGGAGCAGCAGTATGACCACGTTTACACTCATAGTGTTCGTATGACATGTGGCAACCCTGAAGAAAATAGTGCTTAAAAAGAATCGCTTGTATGTGAAAAACTTGAGCTGAGAGAACTTTAGTTTTAAACAACAAGATTAGTCTATTAATTACTAACTTTCCAGTTGAAACCGTTATAGTTATTCTGAAAGAAAAAGTGACAATTTTATTACTAGCGAGGAGAATAAAGAGATTCACGGCATCTCGTGCCCGAGACAAGAGGGCTATACATTGAAAAGAGGGTAGATTTTGCTGACTAGCTTGTTCTTTTCTCAAACTAGGCAAAAGTTAATTTCTGTGGACTGGGTGTGAGTAGATGGGGTGGGGTGTTCAGAAGGAAGCTAATTTTCTTTTTACATTTACAAGCCATTCGGAAATTTTGGGGTTAGAACAAGGGCGTCGGCATGGATGGGCGAGGGAAGTTGGACTTCAGTCTTTATATTTTCAGATATTCTATTTTCATATATTTTATGTGTTTTTCATAAAATATACTGCACAACTTGCATTTCATAAGGGGTACTTGGAATACTGCCGTTACCTGATTTAATAGCATCATTTTAATGTGTGTAATCACAAATACACCAATTTACACTCACAAAACAAACTTTGCGAGTAAACACACGAATGACATTACTGTACTATCATGTAACTTTAATTTTTTTTACGTACTGTTTTTTAATGAAGTTCGCTGCTGCACTTTTAGGAAGCAATTCAGAAAACAAAAGAACCCCCTCTCTCTCTCTGCCCCCTCTCTCTCATACACATACACACACACACTTATATACAGTGTTCGATTTGTCGGGGCAATGCCGGGGATTTTTCCTAGTCCCTGAGGAATTCATCCCCGGTTGTTGATCCCGAATACCATCCCAATCAGGGACAAAATGTTTGTATTTCTACCAACTTGAATGTTGAACTTATCAGCAACCACTAGCTTTAGGATCCTCACTTCCTAATTTATAACAATTTATATTAAATATCTCTACATTGCTTATATAGAAAGTTTAAAAATAAGCCAATCGTAATATACACATTCTTTTAAATTAATAATTGAGGAGTCCTCATCTTAAGATATATTGGTACTCACACCTACTGTTTTAATTGCTTTAAAATACAGAACAAATCAAGAACACTACTGAGATTTTGGAACGCGACCTATCTAATACTTATTAACATTTCTGAAATGAGCTGTCTCAGATTTTGAAGCTAATGTTTTAGCCGAGATATTTATATGTTGTAACTTAGGACGGCAAAGCCCAAGTACCTTTAAATTATAGATTAGTTCATTTCATAAATACACTTTTATCTAGTTCACTTTAAAACGATTTATGATTGTCATTTGTCCATTATTTTTAAATATATTAAAATGGAGCCTGATTACCAAAGGCTCTTAAGAACGAATCTAAATTTGAATCATTGCGGACATTAGGCAACAAGCTGAATGGATGATGATGGGAAAATGTGTCTAGTTCCAAGCATTAAATATTGTATCCGGACTTTAAATTCAATTCATTCATGTAAGAAAATGTGTCGCTGAGATATGCCATCCTGAGAATTTATTTCTAATCTTGGGACTGACAACAAAACATAGTTGCACGTCTTGCAAATAAGGTCAAAAAACACTTAACTGCTGAACAAGACTATATTATTCGTAAAAAATAAATTACATGTAGCGTTTCGACCTTCTAGCAAAGATTCTCATCAGACATACACTGCCTGATGTGTATGTCTGATGTGTATGTCTGATGAGGATCTTTGCTAGAAGGTCGAAACGCTACATGTAATTTATTTTTTACGAATAATATAGTCTTGTTCAGCAGTTAAGTGTTTTTTAATCTTGGGAATAATGGTATTTTTTTTTCTTATCAGTTAGAAACAGCTCAACTTTGGGTTCATAACTTTTGGAGAACACAGTTTTACCGCGGGACAGCAAGTGAAGTTCAGAATAAGATGTTGATGATCAGAGTCCAGTTAAATGCACAGTACTTTTAACTATCGTATATATAAGGCACTGTTTATAATATAAGGAATAGGGACCGGATTTTAAGGTTAAAAAATGTGGTGGGAAAAAGGGAGTAAAAGCTACTGAAAAATCATTAAAAAATGTGCAAAGAAGGTGGTAATAGGATATATTTATTAAGTGCTATAGTATACAGTTACATGAACATTCTTTATTGAAAACCAGCAAATATTGTTAAAATCTTGGCTTTAAACATTTCACCTTAATTGCAAAAATTGTTTTATTTTATCTCATAAACTTGTACAACATTCAACATTCCTTTTGTGGTTGAAACCAACTCGATATTAAAAAAAAAAACATTTATGTTGCAATATTGTGGCTTGAGAATCCGTTACATACTACTGGGTTTTCACATACTGGTTATACTTGATTATGCACAACATTTCTATCTTTTCGAATGTTAGTTTCTGTCGCTTGGAGCTCAGGAAATCCTTGTATGCGGAGAAACTTCGCTCGACATCCACGGAAACAAGTGGTGAATATCTTGTAAGCACATGGAAAGGAAGTTCAGTTGACGTTGCAAAGGTTTCTACGTCCGGATTGTTTCGCAAATTCAGTTCAAGTGTGTCCCTAGCAAATCCGTCAAGATTGTCCCTTACACTTGATAACTTCTCCCACTGTTTCTCCTTCTCTATACTTTCTTCTTCCAAACTCTGAATCACATCTGGTAAATACTTGTAGCCATGCACGTTGAAAAGTTCCACCTGGAGGTCTTGATCGTTGAGTATTTGCTGGGCATGTTTGATGGCTGTTGCGTCTGTTGCATTTAGGGCAGGTATAAATTGTTTGAACTTGTCGCACAAGTTTTCGCACAAGAAGAGTGCACATCTTATCCATGTACCCCACCTGGTTATGACAGGAAATTGTGGCAGAGGGAGGGTAGTTATTTCTCGGTACAAAGCTTGACGAGTAGGCGCCTTTACAAGAATCTTCTTCAGAGCAGCAATGAGTTCATTTACCTTACTGTATTCTTCCCTTATACTTTCACAAACACGGCGCAGACCATGTGCAATACATGTGACCTGATTAAGATTGGGGTACATGCCCTTTAGTTTTTGAAAAACCCACAGCATGTAACGTGCTTGATCGGTCACCACCAATCTGACTTTATCGTATTCTATACCTTGTGGCCACAGCTTCGTGCATGAACCATGGAAGGGTTGCATTACTGTGCAGGCATTTGTCTTCTCGAGTTGGTACATCTTGAACAACATCGGTTTCACCAACTCACCAGATAATGGAAACACCAATACATTCAGTACATATCTTTGCAGTTCGTCAGTTGTTTCGTCTAATATGAAACCCACTTCATGTTTGCCGAGCACTTCTTTGATTTTTACGAAAACATCCTCATAAATCGGCTTTACGTAGTTTTTTTTCTCAGGGTGCTCTCGTCTGGTACTGACCATTGCGTATACTTTCCAGAAATTATTTGAATGCAGGATTGTTTACTTAGTGGACTGGAATTCCTGATTAAATTAACGCTGTTGTAAGATCTGCGTAAAACACATTAGATGATCGCTTTTTTTCAGATCCGGAAGCGAAGGCATTTATCAACGTACTTTGCTTTGGTTGCGACCTGCGAAGTTCCATGTTCTTAACGTGTTTGCTGTAGTTGATATGCTGGTTTATTCTATCACTTTGATGTTTGTCATCGATGGGAATATTTACATCGCAAACTGCAAATGGAAGAGTTATACCATCACTTTCAATGCATTCCTTCTTGAATTCTGCTGCAAGTGTACGCAACTTTTCCTTCTTTATCTTTGACATGTTATGCTTTTATTGAGAAGAATAAGTTCTGGTTCAGATTGTTACACAACCTAGCAGAGGCAAAGACTTCAAACTTCACAGTGCGAATGAAGAGCTCGATTTCATTTTCTGAATCTTCTTTCTACACGAAACCTCGACGGCATGCGCAACAATGGTGCTAGGGAAAACAGCCTTTTTTCTTCTATCGCGGAGTTTTGAAAGACGAAAGGAAATTGCCGCTCTTTGTCGTACATGCAGAATATTATTTATTGACTATTTGCGCCGCTATTGTTGCCATTGTGCAGCCTAAGCTTGCGTCTAAATTTATGGAATAATTATGTGTAAACCAGATTGAAAATAAAACATATTGTTCTGTACAAAGTTTTAAAAAAAGAGAGAGAAAAAGGGACAATAAAGGTGCTGAATTTTAAAAAAAGTAAACAAAAGGGGGGAATTTTGTTTATCTAGCAAGAAAGGTGCAACATTCACGAAAAAGGTGCAACAAAGTGCCTTCCTTTCAGTTCGTTTTATGCCCGGAAATACATATTTTGAACTTTGATTGTTTATAAGCTACATTTTAGAAAAGGTGCTGCACCTTAAAATCCGCTTAATTTTAGCAGTTTGGGGCAGGACTTGATTAAACTCAGGTGATAATCTTCTTGGAGAACCGGTTTCACCTGTAAATGTAGTGATGCGTTGAAAATAAGTTCTTAATTTCAGTTATCAAATCAGAATTTCTGAGTGTAAGACAAATGTCGACGCAATTATTTCCATTCGAGATCTCTCTTTCTCCAAATAATAATAATAATAATAATAATAATAATAAACGTAAACATAAAAAAATAAAAAAAGTTTTTGAAGACATACTTCTCTTAAACAATTCGTACTAGAAAGTAAGAAATAATTTTGTTTATGCATGACTACAAAGAAAAGCATGGGGCGCTCTCAAATATGTCACTTTATATTTTTTCAATTTGCGTGCCTCATGCTTTTTCTTTTAGTCATGCACAAATAAAATTATTTTTTTCTTTTGAGTACGAATTGTTTAACAAAAGTATGTCTTTTAAAAGTTTTTTTAAATTTTTTTTCGAGTTATTTTGGTGTTCAGATGCTTTTTCTCAAGCTAATGTTTTGTGACCCAAATCCTAAAGTGTTCTACAACCATTTAAACCCCACCCTGTATTTATCTTAAGATAAAGATAATACGTCGCTGGGTAGGTTCTTTTAAATTGTTTAGCATTCTCCATTTGTGCCCCTCCAAGGTCTCAGTAACTACAAGGTTGACAGAGATGAGCCATACACCGTTGGATTCTTCATGATCTGAAACCATCGAATAACCTATCACATTTTTAGATACTTTGCTATCACACTCTAATAATTTTTCTCTGTCCACATCTTACTTTATCATTGTGTTTTTCGATTTAATTTTGGCCCCCCTCAATTTTTTCAGGGGGTTTCCTCGGTCACACCAGGCAAATGCCGGTGTGGTACATACAAATTATGCCCTGTTTGACTACCTTCCAATAATCTTTCAGTAACCTATCTCGGCCTGAACCTGATATGCTTAAAGACCATAATTAAAATTAAAATTCAAATTAAAACCCTTCCAACAACGTTCCAATATGTCAGCTTGCAGTTTACAAGATTCATCACAACGGCATCATCTGTCTAATGTTCTGGGTCCTCGAAAATCGAATATGAAATCGCCTGTTATCGAGGTATTTCTTGTCACGGTAACTGCTGAAGGTTTCCGCAGTCTTTTCTTTCTGTCTACTCATCTGAAATCTAACCCTGCAAAATGTTCAAATGAAAAACAGAGACATCTTACAAATTGCTGAATGTCATTACTGACAAAAGCGTGGGCTGGATAAATCTTACAAATTCATAGAAGTTGGATGTCTATGATAGAGAGCTGATATTGCTAATTATACCTAGTTCCTCTGTCTGGTTAAACAAGACTGAAGACAAACTCGAACTTATGATATTCTTGAACCATGTTCAGTCATCCCGAGCTGAGACCTCATAAACAATGTTTTCGATTCATAAGTGCATTTTCCCATCCGCCTGGGAAGATGTTGCGGACATGGATCTCGAATGAACTCCTCCTTCGTTTCGACTAAGAAACAAACCATGAAGTATTTACGTTATAAACCAGGATAAAATGTCATTAGTAAACAGGCTATGCCTAGTCGACATAATTAAGACTATGGAGTAAATATTTAGGATATACAACTTTCTCAATTCATATGTGCACCACAAACACTAAAATTTATGTCATTCTAGTAGTTGATCAGGCGCGTTTTCCACCAGGCATCAATGCGGTCATTTCCTTCTAACCAACCTAGTAAATCAGCTAATGTACAGCATTAAATGTTATTTCTTTATTTGATTTGCTTTATTCTCTAAATGAACTTGCAGGACATCAACGTGTTGAATGCATGGTAGTACGAGAGAAGATGAATATGTTAAAAGCGCGTTTATTAGTGAAAAATGCTACACTGAAATGGGAATCAAATTGCTATAGAGTAAAAGAACATGACACAATAGGAGGAGAAGATTACACTGATTCATCCCAAATTTTGAAATCTGAAGGATTCAAAATTTTGTAGGAAGGAATGTTGCAGTTAAAAAAAAATACTTACAAGGATGAAGTCCTTCATAGTTCTAAGGTGATTCTTGAAACCCACTTCTCGGATGACTCTTCGATTTATGTTGAAAGCTATTGTTAATATTCAGAAACTTTCCTAAAAAAATCAGACGAACTAGGCAATACAGCAGTAATAAAATTTCTAGTGATGAAAGTCAGAAATCTTTCAGTTTCAAAAAAATATTCAAACAAACAATACTTAAAAATCATTGTCTATTATTCAGATTCTAAAAATAAAAAGGATAAAAAGAGACTAACTTTGAATGACTTGAATCAACTGTTCGTGTATGTGGATGATGTAGATTTAATAGGGGACAATATACATTCAGTACAAAGCAACACCGATGAACACTTTCCCAATGATAGATCTGGGCGGACAAAGGTAGAAATTTTAACAATGATAGAGTTGTTTGATATAATTATGCAGTCAATGTCTGGATAAGTCAGATGCCTGAGACGTGCTTGTTTTATGATATCAAAAGACGAAATACGGGGAAAAGCAGATAAAGATGGCAATTAATTGCCTTCGTTCGTTTTCTGATTTGGTGAACAACAGTTTCGTGTTCGATTTTAGTAATTTTGATTTCATGTCAAGTGATTATGTGAAAATGATAGTGAACCTATTTTTATGTGTAGTACATTTATATTCGTTATTTAATAGGAGAGTTCATTGCAACACCTATATTTGAATGGAATATATGAGAAAAATAGAGTGTAAAAGATGATATCTGAGGTTATCCATCAAAATTATTTATATTTATGTACGTGTATATCCTTTATCTATTGAAGTAATTCTTAGGTGCAGCTTCGTGTATTTTTTTTCATGTTTAGCAGAAATGGCTACTCACCCTGTGAAGTTGTAAATAACTAATCATGAACTATTCAAAGTCTGGTGTCACTTGGACAATGCTAAAATAAATAATTGCGTAGGTAAACATGTAGTACAAAAATTAGATTTAGATGCCTCTATAGGATGTATGATTAGTTATTAAAACGTTGTGCTTTTCCGAACATGTTGAAAAAAACGGGAAAGAGGCGGAGCCAAAGCCAGCAGAAGAGCTCGGAGAATTGTTCGTTTTCAGACGAAAATATTGATTTGATAATAAAATTGTAGAGTACTTTAAAAGAGTCATTGACATTCAGTTTAGCAGCTATGTTCAGAAAGGTGTTTATATAAATTAACGTAATTTTTAGAATTTTGATAACGTAAATAGGAAATTTTAAATTAGTCATTATATCACATTTCGCATATTATCATATCTTTAACAATCGTTCTCATTAAAATAAAAACTTTTCCAAAAAATAAAGAGTAGCCACGTAAGGGATTTCGTTGTTTTCCAAATTAAGGTAAGAATCATTAAAAAATTCCAACTAGCAAGAAAATTATAATGATTCCAAAATAACATTAGGTTAAATGGGAGTTGATCAGCGTGATGCGACCTCATAAGGAAATCCCAGTTTTTCTTAACACCTTCTCTTCTGATTTGGACTGAAGTTTGGAATTAGAATTTGCAACATTCACTTTATCAGCAATTTGCATCCATTTCTTACTCATTGCGCTTATGTTAGGAATGTCTAAGGTTTGAAGATTATTGCTCGCCTTCTCACTATTCACACTATCAGATATCATAATATTTGGAGACTCTTTACTCTCGCATGGGATTTTATGTAGTGTAAAATTGTAAAAATGCCTCCATGAGGGACAGTTACTGGATTCCCATAACACACGTGCATGATAAATCATCAACCATTCTGCATTCGATTTCAACTACTTCTTTAGCGATAATTGTTTTCACTTTCGTAACGTCCGTGGAATTATAATAGTTTCCAAATGCAAACTGAATTTCCACTACTTTCCGTTTGAGTACGATCAAGAAAAACCTATTACCTTCCACTAACTTCCTACTGGTCATGTTCAAAGAGTACCCCGAATCCATGCAATATCACTACGGATATCAAGTACTCGACCTTCCACAAACGCGGGAACTTTATTGTCCTTTTCGGATGGAATCACAGTTGTTGAAGGCGATCCGACTTCAGATACTGATTAATTTACAAATCTATTTAGACAAACAGACTTGCCTTGTTTAACATTGTTTAGTTTACTAACAGCATTAACATTTGAAGCCTTTTTATCTCTATTTTGCAATTTACCTTCAACACTCGCCTTCGATTTCAAAACCAAAAATTGTCGTTGTTGACTAGTTTTCTTATTCAACTGAATCCTAGACGAATTAGGAAACATTCTGATTTTTGTAATAATCAGCTACATTACGTTTGTATATTTCAAAAACAATGACTTGAGCTTTCATTTCAATTACTGAATGCGGAAAGCCTATCTCTAAAATAGTTAAACACATGTGAAGGATTCATTCCATTAATGATCATATCCAGAAGATGCGCTTATGAATCTGCGCAATCAAGAATGGAAACCAACATACAAATAGAATCCATAAATTCAATGATGTTTACCCCCAAATTCATTTTTCCGAAAATATACCTACTCGTCAATTCTTGCTGAGTTACATTTGAAATAAAACTATTTTTAAGCAAAGATTTGCTTTCACTCCATGCTAACCTCCTATTATAAAAGAATAATAAGTATTGATAAAGTGCTCCCTTTGATCTGATCAACAAATTGCTCATGACACAACTAAATTAAAATCCTGTAGCTTTTACCAATTTTTCGATGCATTACATACTCCTGAAACCATCGTTACAATCAGTACCGGCAAATTCAGATTTACTAAATCTTTCCTTTAACATCTTTGAAATATTTGAAAATTCCAGCTTGGCCTCATACATTGTTGGTACTTTTCGAATTCCGGCACCAAAATTTAATGTTTTTGGTAATTCGATTGGTACATCATAGGCTCTGATTTCACTTCTATTTGTTTATTGATTCTCATACAAATAACTTTGAAAATTACACCTAGGCATAAGGTTCATCAGAGATTCATTTAAACACTCTAAAATTTCAACAGTATAGTGCGCATCAGTCTGACGAAACGAGAGTTTCACACCTGTTTTCTAACACAATCTCTTAATTATATATGACGAATGAGGCATTTACCTGACCCAAGAAATACGCTTTGGTAGGCCACAATACATAGCGAACCTCGTATATGCATCTATAATCGCAAATAGGCTCTTAAATTTATCACTAGTTATATAATGCTCGATCTATGCTGAAATATCATTTAATATGTTTGAGCTTTTCACTACCACAGTCACCTTGTAGAGCTACGTAATTTCGGAGCATAGCCTTGGTACCAATACGACTGCGGGTCATCTTTCTACACTTACAAACTAAAACTGAGATGGACAAGTGAACAATTTAAATAAAAATCAAGTCTTCCAATTTACCAAAATCGACGTCCCAGAAATTTAGTTATTGGCAATTCGCCATCCTACCTATCTAAAATTTCTATAAATTAACGTTACTAGTCATTTCTGAATAAAATCTAAATGTGATATAACAATGGCAAATACGAGACTCCTAGAACCAATAAAAAGGTAATTGCAGCTTACAAGAAGGTCGTCCAGATTTCCAAAACACAATTCCGAACTTTAATTAAAATCGATTTATCCGCGTGATGCACAAAATAGTGGTGCTACCGACTATAAGCGTTTCTAGTTACATGTTCGCGGTGTCACGTCTATCAATTCAGTCCTGGAACCCAAGTAGGTTCTCTCTACGTAAAGTTCTTCTTCCTCTTGGTAAATTTCCAAAACATTCTCCTTTCGAACACATCGTCTCGGTTGCTTACGTTATCTTCTTGCATCAGCAACAGATGGCCACGAAGCAAGCAAGACGCGTGTCAGGGTGATTGCCTAATCTTGATCATACGATTGACAACCTTCGTGTATGTTATGAATTTCGTATTCGACATAATCTCTGCAACTAAACTAATTATTTACATATTTCCGTGACGTCTACTTTACTTCCTATAAGAATACATGCCTTTGTCTTTATATTTCCCGATATCAAATACAATATGAAACAAATTAAGTACTAAAGAATAAAATGATTGTTAAATAAAATAAAATAAAGATTCCGTCTCAGAAAGGCCTTATAGTCCTATTTCACTAGGTGTCATCGGGCCTTTCTCATCGATCATCAGAGGCAAAAAAGGGGCTTCATCGTTGGCGTGGGTCTGTAAAATATGTGTCTTCTTCCCTGTTAACGGTTTTCCCATACGACAAGCAAGGCAGGCTTTGGGGTACATAAAAATTCTTCTTCGTAATCGGGAAAAATATTTGTCATAAATCAATTCAAACATTTTGGAAGAAGAGAGATGGTAGGTGGTTATGAAATCATTGTGTATCTTCATAAACACCTTTTCTTCTACAACTTGTGGTATGCAAGACTACAAGCATTTACGATCTGCGAATTTATGAATTCTGTATAATTCATTACCCAGAATTTCATATTGCTTCTGAACTTTAGTAAATTTAGTGGCATATTGATGTACAGTTTCGGGGTTCAAAAGAATTGTGATGACGGTCCCAAAGTATTCATCTTCTCTCTGTAGGTATGGTAGGTCAAGGTCAGCATATTCATAGGTAAGGACATCTACAGTATTTAAGGAGTCTTAATCGTCTTGTGTTGCGAGTGGTGTGTCCACAGGAAACCTGTTGAGGGCATCTACCAAGGAGTTTGGGGCTCTTTTGACGTGTCGAATTTCAAAGTCAAATCGCTGGAGAAACATGTAAATATGAGCTAATTTACCGGTCAAATTTCAACTGGTTTTGACGTAAGGAAGAGCGGAGATGTCTTTGAAAGCTACGAATTTGATGCCATCAAGATAGAACTTAAAGGTTTTTCTTACATAAAAAGCACCTGCCGCTTCTAAATTGAAGACATCATAGTTCTTCTCTCTTGGAAGAAGCTTTGTTAAAGCAAGCGTCCATTTTCTGCAGACATCCAACAATTCCCTGGTAACTGGTATCTAGAAAAATGTATTGGATGGCATAAGGACGTGTGCAGAATTGACCATTTCCTTCAACTTTTTGAACTGTGATTCGCATTAGGAATTATATTCAAACTTGACGTCGTTTTTGAGAAGTTCCGTGAGCTTAGAAAAGTGTTTAGCAAATTGCTTGAAATGAGAACGAAGAAAATATAAAATTCCAAGAAAGGCGCGTAGATGTTTTTTTGTTTTTTGGAGCTAACGAACTTTTGCAGCGATTTCAATGGAATTTCCTGAGACAATGTTCCGCAAAACTTCCAGTTTCTGAACAGAACAAAAGCACGTTTTTTGGTTGTAGTCTAATATTAGAGCACGGTGTGAGTCTAAAAAAATCTAAAAAAACAGGAAAGACAGATATAAATCTCTAGTGGGAACGATGACGTTATCAGAGTAATAATTCAAAACTGGCGATGGAAGGTTTGCAATTATCATCATCTTGTTTAGCTGAGATGGACTTGTCTTGAGACCTTGGGGGAAGCATTGAAATTATATTCTCACATGATGCAATGGTGAATTTTGTCTTATGCTTTGAATTTTCAGTAAGAGAAACACTAAAGAAAGAATCACTCGCATCAAAATTGGATAGATATTTGTTCCCAGAGGAGTTTGCAAAATATCGTTTATCTGTGGATAAAATGCGATATATTTTAAGTGATTTGTTTAGAACACGTAAATCCGCCAATAAACGGTATTAAGTTTTTTCCTTTCATGATAAGAAAAATCGGGTTACTACATTCAGAAGCTGGGCATCATTCGATCACGTTATGAATACAAAGCCGTTTAAGTTCCTTTTTAATTTGGTCTCTGAGATGCAATTTAAAGGAAATTGCTTAACATTCATTGGCTCTTTATCTCTAGTGTCTATGTGGCGAGTAATTACCAGAAACATTGCGTACTGCAACAAAAAATATGAGGAAATTTGGAAAGTAGGTCAAGAAGCTGTGTTTTTTAATTATCAGTGAGGTCCGGATTAAAAGAAAAGAAATTAGGATTAAAATATTGCCAGTTGACGTTAATTCAGCTTTGGATTTCATTATCTTTTCCTTCTAATACACACATCCAATCTGGGTCAGGAATTGTCAAATAACGAAGTGGTTGGGTATTGTTGAAATTGAGAAACAATTTTGTCTGCACTTGGTTGACCAAAAGATGTATATCTCCTTATAATGATTGGCTTGTCTGTCGGATTAAAAACCAAAATTCTGGTACTTTCCTGGTTATTAATTATGGTCGGGACCACTAGACCAAAAGTTTTTACAAAGTTGCCTTTAGGTTCAAACAAAAAGGTTAAGGGAAATGCACTAGTTTAATAGGTACATCAGGACTTTTAGTGCCAATCAGAAGCAAGTGGGACTTTGGTTCTCGCTGACTGTCTGTCTGCCCGGATTAACCTTTTTCCTACCAAAGTTCGGAAGTTATTCTTTAATTTGATGTAACCTAATATTTCACTCCACAATTTCAACTCATACATACAATTATTTCACAATATACAAATTTTTGTTGGAAACCTAGATTTTCGTTTCGATTCGAAAACATGAATATTTCATTTAAGAATCAAATGACTTTCTTGGTACTTGGTTTGTGCCTCTGTACCTATAACAATAGAATATTTTTAGTCCTAATACATATTTACATTGCTAGATATTTAATGTAATAGACCTCACTTTACATTACTGGCCCTGCAGAAAAAATAATTAGCAGCATTATTTAAAAAACGATGGTTACAAAAGTGAGGTGTATTACCCAATATACAGCAAAGAGAAAAATGAAAAAAATATTTTACAAAACACGTTCGCTACACAAGGTTTTCAAATATTTTTTTTTGTTGTATTTTGAAAGATTATTTATAAAAGTAAGCAAGAAAGTTACCGCTTTTTCACCCACTGCATTCGAGCATTGATATATCACCTAAAACATACCTGGAAGATCAAAAATAGTCCCCATCAGCATCGATGACCTTCTGCCAACGTTCTGGAAGGCCATGGATTCCATCGCGGTAGAACTTGGTGGGTCGTGAGGCGAAGAAGGTATAAAGTGCATTTTGCACCTCTACTAGGCATTTAAACTAACGTCCTCTAAGGTGATTGTCCAAGGAATGGAATAGGTGAAAATCGGACGGTGCAATGTTCGGGGAATATGGCGGATGCGATAGTGTTTCCTATCCAAAGCGTAGAATGGTGTCCTGGGTCATCCTAGCCACATGGGGCTTAGCGTTGTCCTGAAACAGGAGGACCCCTTTGGGATTCAGAAGTGCTGGCTCCAGAGTTTTGAGTTTTTCTTGAACACGGCTCAACAGCTGACAGTACACAGTTGCATTGATGTTCTGACCAGCTGGTAGCAGTTCCCGATGCACGATGCCGCGAGCAGTCCACCAAACGCACAGGAGGACCTTCTTCTGGTGCAGTGCTGGTTTCGGTTGTTTTGGAACCGGTTCATGGGGATGCTAACCAATGATGATGGCGCCGTGGAGCTTCGTACAGGACCCACTTCTCATCTCATGTCAACACCCTGTCCAGAAATGGCTCCTTCCTCAGATGAGACAGCAAAGAAGCACAGGTGTCTGCTCACGTTGCCTTCTGGCCCGGAGTCAAATCATGTGGGACACATCGACCCAACTTGTAGTGCTTCCCAAGTTGATGGAGGTGCTGTCGAATGGTTTCTCCACTCACACTGAATTGTACTCCCAGTTCCTCACATGTCTGGCCACTGTTCGCCTCAATTACTGCCTCAAGATTTCATTTGGTACCTGTGTTGGTCTTCCTGCACGTGGTGCGTCTTCGAGTATTTCGTCACCGTCCTTAAACTTGGTAAACAACCGCTGCACTGTCCGCTTAGTCACGACACCCTCACCAAAGGCCTGACATATCTTCCGCCCCGCTGCAACTGCGTTTGACCCCAATTTGAACTCGTACAGCATACACGCCCTTATGACGCTCTATGGAGGTCCCATGTTCACTCTGTCCCACCGCACGTTCACGGCGTAACTGAACTTCCACAACCACGTAGCAGGCAAGTTGGATATACCCACACCAACAATTGACCTTCGCCTGATCTCCATTCGCATTCAACTCACGGTGTAAGGGCAATTGAACACAGATCTTCAGAAAAAGCGACAAAACTTTCTTGGTGCCCTTTACATAAAGTGAAAATATTAAGTCGAAGTTTGAGTTTGAGTTTCTCTTTTAGTAAAAGTTCGTTTTTTATTGTACTGTATATTAATCTATCACTAAAATTCATGATTTACAATCATTGTTTGTGTTCTTATTAATCGATGAAACTTTGTGCTTATCACTGTTTATGGTACTTAAAACATCCAATATCACTATTCACAAAGAATTTGCACATGGCGCAGGCATTTTATATATTTAATTTCTAGTTCAAAACTTGTCGTTCTAAAACAACAGTCAGCTGGTGTTGCACGAGGTAAAGAAACAGTTTTTCACTCAGTCACACCGAGTCGTAGTCGAGGGACTGACTCTTTGGTTGATACACAAACAGAAGGGAAGGAGAAAGATAACTGTATCTGTCTTACAAACCATGTTTTGTGCAAGGTTGTTCATGAAATATCAGCCTTTAGATTCCAAAGATTCTGATAAATTTTTTACACAATCGAAACAGTACCACAAGGTACGAGGTTTTCGTAAGCTAAAATACACGTACTCCGTGATCTGAGCACACGACAAGTGGTACCAGTAGCACACTTTGAGCATTTAAACGAAGTTTCGTTCTTAGTTTGGCAACAATACATGGTCTCGTTGCTAATATTGTCATTCTCAGATGTGCCGCTCACGACTCGATATTGGTCACTGTGATCACCAACACTCGACATTGTTAATTCACGGAAATATCACTATTGTCAATACTTAAAAGCATATAAATAATTTCTTTTCAAAAGAGGTTTCTGATGGTGTTGGTGGATAGTTATTTGTATTTTGATCAGCTTCAGGTATAAGTTCTATAATTAGATTTCTATTGTCATGGGTACTCCTTTAATGTATTTTCTTAAGCTCTCAATCGCCTCGACCAGTGGCTTGTCTTGTCGTTTTTGCTTTTCATAGTAGCTAGGGTGACTCTCTTTCTATTCTTAAATGCGTTTCACCAAGAGATTTTGTAATTCAGTGTTATTCGATTTTGGCTTTGGCAGTATAAAAATAGTATATTATATCCGCTTTGATGTTATAAAATACATAAGAAACCTGCGTACATCAATTAATCGTTAAACGTTAAACGTAATGACATTCGAATCGTATTAACATAAACGACAGTCGATTATAAAGAAATGATCTATTTTATCTCTATACTTTCCATCGTTCTACTTTCTCGTCATATCGATTGTTATAAAGCCATAAGGCTCCTTTCATGCTTCACAACATAAATGTTTAAATCTACTAAATGACATGTCACCAACAACAACTTTAAGAAATTTGCGTTATCAAAATAAGTTGTTTCGGCACTTTACTATAAGTATGTGCTAAGTAAAAAGAATCCATTCCTTTATACTCTGTGTGAAGTAATTCCGCACCTCATTCTGATCTCCCAATATATAGTCATAAAATATAATTACAGAACTTTGCTTGCATTCATCTAACTTTAGAAAAGAAGGTTTGAATGTGACCAATTGAAAATGATTTTTTTAAAATATAATTAGAAATGTGTTGTAGTTATTGATACTCGAGTTGTTCCAAGCTTTTAGAGAATACATACAAGTGTATCCCTCCCAAGTAAAGCCAATTCGAAGAAAGAATGAAATTATCAATGACTCGTGTTGCCTACCCACATCTACATGAACCTATTATTTAACAACGAATATTATTGGGAAGAAGTTCATCATTCAACTTAACATAATCATTAGATCCCGAAAGTCGTTGTTTAACACTTCCCATATAATCTAAATAGTTTTTAAACCATTTAGATTATATTATGATTTATAAAAATAAACTATATTATAGCTTTAAGATCGATCCAAGAGTTATGTTCTGAAGGTAATCGCAACCACTTAACATATGCCTTGCTTTCAGTTCAACATATAACCTTTTCAATTAGATTTACATACGGGTGTTTGGTCTTCATTAGTTCTTGCTCATAGAAACGACCCTTAATGATCTCATTACGCTCAATTTTTAAGTGATATGTAGGAGATTAGTATTATAAACTGTAGCAATGTGAAATATTTCTGTTCTCCAATTATGAGTGAAGCCTTTTTCAAACTTATTTTTAAACTTACTAATTCGAACATAATCTTCTACTCTATATTTCCTACTGCAGGAACACAGTCTCCTACTCTCCTACACTTATGTTATATTTTAGAGGTTTAAAAATAGTGGTTAAAATTGACCTGATTTTATGGCTAAGTTATTCAAAAGAAAGACCACAAAAGGAAGGAAATGTAGGTTGCTCAAAATTGAACTTTTATGTCACTTAAACTGTGAATTGGCGTGAGATTATGGAAGCAACAATGTAACACCAAATACACAAGATTTTCCGAAATTTGTAGATTTTGGAGATGGTAGAAATTGTAGGTCTCGGGGAACCCGAGTTTTGAAAAATAAATTTAAGCGTTTTACAGGATGAAATTGAGGAAAATGGTAAGTCGAGCGGTTTTAGAGTTAAAAATGGTAGAAATTGACCTTTCTCTTTTGGCGGAAATAATGAAAAGAAGAAGAAAGGAATGAGGTTAGGATATATTCAATGGACCCGAAGTATACGAAGAGAAAGACAGAAATCGAAGAGGTAGTAATATTTTGAACAGTCAACCGGGTAGACGAGGAGCAACGCGACACGGAAGCCATACTTGGGTAGGAGGAACAAAAGGAAGAAACGGCATAATTCAGAGTGACCAGGGAACCATAACCAACGCAACAGACAGGCCTTAGTCGTCAGGAAACGTAAAAGCTAACAACGGGACAATTCAGGGTGGCCGGGGAACCAAAAACAACGCGACAGTGAGGCCGTAATCGATCGGAGACGTAAAAGGCAATAATGGCTAAATTTAGAGTGGCAGGGAACCAAAACAACGCGACAGGGAGACCCCAGTCGATTGTAGACGTGAAAGCCAGCAATGGTATAATTCATAGTTGCCGGGATAGCGAGAAAAACGCGACCTGAGGGCCCTATTAGGTCAACAGCGTAAAGAGTGGAAAGTACTAATTACGAAGGAGCAAGCAGCCTATCTTTCCCATGTTAAGCGTGAGTTAGAAATAAAATTTATGGCTTTACTTTTAATTTTCGATACAACTATTTTCATATTATGTTGTATTCTTTGATTTTAATATCAGTTTCTCTTCAAGAGTTTTGACGGAAGGGTATCATCCTTATTGAAAAATGAACTTTAAATTCATGTAGCTGAAAAATACGTATCAAGAGGGGCGGAGTTCGATTTCAGTGCGTGATTCAATTGTGAATAGATGTTTTGCCTTTTATCAGGACATATAGAAAACAGTACCAGCATACAGCGTATAGGGGCCATAATACATCTTGCATTCTTATATTACCTAATAAAACCAGCTATGAAATATTAATAATGTACTTGCTTGGTATATACTTTCAAGCAATGGAAAGTTTCATTATTGTTGGTGATAAACCACTGTACACAATATGTCACAACACTCAAAATGCATTGAAACATGTATCACGTCCAAGGTTCAATTTTAAACTTCTATCCCTCCACCAGAGGGTACGGAAATAAGGAAGTCGGTTCCAAGGTTCTAAGACGTAAAAGCTGAGAGTCCGTGGTCGATTCCCGATAGCAGGCTTTAAGTCCAAACTAGATTCCCGACTGTCTATACACAATTAAATTCCACAATATGATAGAATGAGCCGATTTCATACTGGTATCGCTCGCAGAGCAAAGACAAATTTACAAGTGATGGAAATGGAATAAACTCTTGACTCTTAACTTCCGCTCGGAAAGATGCATAGCAATGTCCTACTCAAATAAGGAATCTACTCGTTATCATCACATTTATTGTTCACGAAACTCAGAAATAATACAAGACTAATCTTCAAGCATACCTGGTTCTAATCCCTCTATTTGAATGCCTACTTTTCTTCGATTACAGTGTCAGGATGCTCCCAGATCTATTTCCGTCCCGAGTTGTTAACAAAAGAAGCATGATCTGGGGTGTAGTCCGTAGGTGAGTAGATCGATACACTATTCTACTCTTCTCACACTTCCCATTAGGTATATAGAACACTGCACTGACCTGCTGGACCCCAGACTCCGCTGTGTATTATGTTATGCTACTGGTGGTCGGCCTGAACGTTTTCTACGTTGGATGATAATGCCTTCCAAGATGCATGCCTGTTTCTGGAATACACGTATCCCCATTAATGGAGGAATCTTGTATAACATCACAACTTCCAAAATGTCCAGTCTCTTCGGCATCTCTCCCAGGTGAGCTCTGCTCCAACTTCTGACAATTTAGGGCTGCTTCTCGTGATAAAACTAACCCTTGTTCATCTTCGTTTTCAGATAATGCTTCAGAATATATCACATACTTGGTATTCGCTGAAACCATCACGTGATGGTGCACAACTTAACAATTTATATACAATGATATTATCTCATGGACTTTGGCTTGTGACTATATAATATCCATCTGCTTCATATTCTTTAAGTTCAAAAAGCCAGCTTCTCTATCAGATGTATCTGCCTATATCTTTCAATATAGTGGCGCCTGTCTAGTTTATATAATATGTTTATGGATATCCTATTTTTCGACTTCCACTATCCTTGAAATCGGTGTAAATTTTGTTTGCATTTCCCCTGTTCTAATATCATTTATTATTAAATATGATCACAAATCCTTATAAAATAATGTTCGAATTAAAACGTGTAAGATTTTGCTGAGAACGTATTCTATAACACTCTTAAGCATAGTCGCTGATACAATTACATATTATCCAAAATGATTGGATTACGTAATTGATTAAAATTATCATATCTATGAACAATTTCTGTAGATTTAATACTACTGTTTCAATAGCAGTGATTTCAGCCGCCGGTCCGCGAAAATTTTGCACCAGTCCTTAGAAATTAATATATTTAAGTATTTAACACTTATTCTATGGGTTTTAACAGATGAAAATTGAGATTAAAGTATACAATTCTTTTCCGAAACAACTAGAATCTTAAAATGAGCTGGCATGTTTTGAACGTCAAATAAAGCTCTTACTTACAAGCATGTCCCCGGTTCTTTAAAATTTATCCCCTGTAGTTTGCCGGTCTATTAGTGTTGAAAGGATGAAAAACACTGTCATATAATATATATCTCCTAGGATAGGGTTTTCACATAGTTAATTTAATGTACTCTATAAGATACATCACAGAAATTACATCACATTCAGACAGTTCCGAGGCTAATCCCGTTTCAATTTCCAGAGTTCAAAATCTAGTTATTTTCTGTTAACTTCAAGTTAAGTTCAATATTTAATTACTTGGAAGAAAAGTCAAACATACAGAACATCAACCTTTCTGTGTAGTATTACACCAATATCTTTACTTCCCGTCATTTCACAGCTACAAGGAAATTCGATAGAACTGGGGACATTTACCTACACATAATAGAAAGAGTGAATCAAAATGTTGTAACATATCGCTTATAAAAGTTACTGGTCTCCCACAAGCCATACTCTCCGTTGACGGATAAGGTGATTGACGATAGGATATAAAATTATACATGTGAAAGGAAGCAGCTTTACAATTACCATCCTGACGCTGAAGACGAATAACATCTGCAGACCTAATATATAGCCATAGGACAAGATCTCTGATGCTTGCCTTTACTGTGGGTTCGTAGAACTGACAACTACACCGCTGCGCCATGTGAAGAATAAACAAGAATAGTTGTATGGCTTCTCCTGGGGTAAACTAGACCCACATTTACATCTCCGGACGGGTTTTATTTCATGGAGCTCCAAGAACAGAATTGGTCCAGATTTAAAAATATGAACGTGGAATGTACGGACGTTTATCATACAGATGCTTTAAGATGGTAGTACGGGAGACTGATAAGTACATGATGGAAATACTAGTGGTAAGAAAAGCTCGATGAGAGGGTCAAAGTAACATTTGACAGAGTACATGCACTCCCTACTAGTGCGATTCTCAGTCACTCCATTTTGGAGCAGGATTCATTGTGAATAACAGTGTTCAGAATTAAAAGTTCGTAAATATTTGTAGAAGTTTGCGATGGGATAAGTTTGCAGGTGAACGTAGATAAACCAAGATACATTATTAGAAATCGAAGCGCACGATAAAGGAAATAGAAACATATTAATGAAGAATGAGATCAAACATAAACAAATATAAATATTTGGGAGAATAAACAAGCAAGAACGAGCTGACGGATGAAATAAAATGTCACTTAGCATGGGCCAACTCATGTTACTTTTCAGCCCAGAAACTTCTTACCTCGTGACTAATATCAAGAAAGCTGAAATTGAAAATAAACTGAACAGTTATTCTGACGTTAGTATAAAGTAAATTTCCGAAAGTTAAACTACGGTTTAGGCAGTTGAAAATAATTTGCAAATGTTTGAAAATATAATTTCGAGAAATGAGACGAAGCGACACGAGAATGGAGGAGACTACATAACGAAGAACTACATGTAGTCTATGATTTGTCATGTACTATAAGAAGAATGTAATATAGACGCCTAAGATGGTAGGCCTTGTAGCGCGGGCGGGGAAAAATAAGTTTATATTTCATCGTGATTGGTAAGTCGAGAAAAGAAAGGTCGTTGGAAATTCCGACACGTTGTTGGTATGACAATATTGAAGTACATATTCGAGATATGAATGTTTATGATGGAAACGGGATTGATCATGCCAAGGTCAGAATACAATACCGAACTATTATTGTTGGGGTGATGAACTTCGTAGTTCCGTAAACTATAGTGTTGTTTCGTTAATTAATAAAGCTAATATCACAAGATGTGTATTATTGCTGTCGGGAACATTTCCTTATTATAATTTTAATTATGAGACAATGCCACTTTACAAACCAAACACAGAAGTGTGGAGACAAATTGAGAGAAATTCCCTTGCTGAATATTTGATATAAAGGAGGTGTAACAGCGTTATTTTTCGAAGTCTTTAAGTAAAATTTCACTATGGTGTCCTAACATAGAAGCTTGGTGATTGTTCATATCTAATCTTTGTGAAAATTTTCACTTTCAATAGTAATTTGAAGTCTTGTAACTTATAATAGTTTACATGAAATCTTCACATTTACAGC
The DNA here is from genome assembly GCA_022664845.1 of Lepisma saccharinum. Classification (NCBI taxonomy): domain Eukaryota; kingdom Metazoa; phylum Arthropoda; class Insecta; order Zygentoma; family Lepismatidae; genus Lepisma; species Lepisma saccharinum. Next base: position 52,099 of record JAGDQP010002273.1, read on the forward strand.
AAATTGTTTATTGCCTCAGTGTAAAACTGTATGCATAATACTATAAATTTCCAGTGAACCTCCTGCCGGATGTACCTCTAAAATTTTTATTGTCAATTTGCTACACTACATATTTTCATGAGTTTTAGTTTGATGCTGAGACAGTTTGTATTTTCCTAAGATAAGCTCAAGCAGGTGACAATTTAAACTAAAAAGAAAGCATGAGACATCTGACTGTTAAAGACACACTATATATATGATGTCTGAACAGAAGGAAATATGAACATCTTTATAAATGTTCTAAAGTCGAGCTAAGAAAATTATATTCCGAAGTCTTGTGTGCTTCGGCTCTTTTCTACGTTTGTGAATTTGCAGTTAGATATGGATTCATGTGCTTATTTTCATGCATCCTCAAGTAATAGGGAAACTGACACAAACATGAAATCTGGCAAAATATGTTATTTTTTAAATTCAGGTTTAACAATTTCTAAATATAGGGGCGGGTGGTGTACTTTATGACAAGTAAACTTGTTAGTATAACTTAAGTTTTAAGGTTATAATGGTGACATCAGCATTCAACCAATATTTCAATACCTTATGAACATAACTAACTGACTCGTGTTAATAATTTACAGAAATAAAGAGTGAACCTTACACAGTGACATATGGTACAAGATGTTCGTGCACATTGTAACAGCTGGAATGAGGTACAGTTCAACTCATTTAACCATGAAATGTTTCCATTTGGGTAACAAGATATATAAAAACTCGCACTATTACCCCGAAATATTTTAAATGCTCTCTGAAGAAAAGTTTCTTATCTGGGTCGTCAAACTTAATAGTTTCGTCTTTTGTCAAGGCTGTCTCTGTCAAACAAGTGGTACATAACCTTTTTACCGCGGCTGAGTCTTCAGTACCCTATTTCTTCCATGCTTCGCTGTGTGATATTATTGTCCTTTATGCTAAACCCTAAAACAAGAACAACGAATTTAATATCTGATGCTTTTCTGTTGTAACACTGACAAGTGGCACATGCTACGTGATGCTGGTGTGGTACAAAGCGCAAGGCACACGCCTTTCTGTTTACTAAGAAGTGTTTATAATTACATGTTACATTATTACGAAACCTCATAGATTCATACTTATTATACTCAATTATGGTAGGAAATCTAATAGCTCTCAGCAAGAAAATCTGGTTGTAGTACGTAGCATTAGAGACAAACTCCGTTGATGGCGCACAATTTTACTATGCACCCACATAATCAAATTTTAACTTCTCACATACACAATTCCTCTTCAAAGGGTACGAAACTCGTACTGATTCTACTCGTGTTTCGCGAAGAGGGTACTAATTTTGGGAGGACTCGCTAGGTACCACCGTATTTTATATATCCGAAGTGGCAAAAGGTACAACACTCTCCTCTATTAATGTGTTCAAATTATGCATACAGCAATGTATTGATTTAGTTATTTAGTCACCAGTCTACTTGGTTGTTCTAAATAAAATATACCAAAAAACAAGTTCATTGATTTGTATTTACCTTGTCCTGTTTGATACGGTTTATATCACCTAATTGAATTATGTAGTACCATATTTAATATAGACCACAAGCGAATAAAGTTAGTAAATAAACATGCTGGAAGTCACCGTATACCATGTTAAAAGAAATGTCTAGAAAACTATTATATTTAGAAAAGTGCAAGATAAATATCACTCAATGACATTCAATGAGAACTTTCTCACATGTTGTACCACATCATGGACACTGTACAATTGGGTACAGAGCTATTAAAGTGTCTTCTTTTCACCACATGAGTGTTAGATTTTAAATTATGTCTTGTTGAAACTGAAAATTATATTAATTTAATTTTGTCTATTATGAATATTTGTTAGAATACATAATTATAAAATGAATGGTAAAAGGGACAGTTTATATGCAGTATTTCACTTCTCTGAGTTTTTTTAACCTGTAAGAGAAATATTGTTCGAGTAATAATGAAAGTTTTCGATAATATTTCATCTCTACCCCGACTTTTTCTGTTTCTTCCTTTATTATAGAACACAGGAGGAGGAAGTGGAAGGACCTTCAACCAAAAGGTATGCATATTTTAACAAGAAATACACAACAAATCAGTAACATATTGCACATTATAGATTAACTTCCGAAAATAGTATCTAACATTACGGAAAATGAAAGTTTTGGCATTGTGATAATTTCATCTTCTTGTATTAGTTTAAATACACCTAGTTAAACCGTGCCATTACAAATTAAAATAAGAAAGAAAATACTTTCATCATCTTCAATTTTCATATCTTCCAATATTTAATTAGAAGTAAGTTTATACCTGAAAACACGGGTGAGCTATCAAAAGTTAATGACAACAGCTGATTATGAAATCAATTTCATATTTTTTTGTTCGCGGTTTGAGCAGTCTGAAATTTTCAGTAGCTTATATTTCTCGAGTTAAACCAACCTCTAATTCGGAGATTAAAAGCTCAGTATTTTCCTCGGCACTAATCTATAGTTGAAGTTAAACAAGAAAATCTTTGCGGGGAATGAAGTAAAATTCTTCGCAGCTAAAAACGAATGCCTAAACTTGAACAAAACAAATTCATTGTCTTTTCTGCAACCATTTCTTTTCTTACAATATACTTTACAAAACATGCAAACATCCTTTGCCATGCGAAAGGTGGTAAAGAAAGCCAACGTGTAATATTTAACTATGTTTAGCTAACGTTATAATATATAATTAAATTGCAGCAGCTCTTGAACAATTCAGCTGTATTATTAGAACACAAATGTAGGACTTATATTGGTGGTAATAAGACCGCGTGTGTTCTTAAGATAACTGAATCTATAACGAGAATAAAAGTATCATGCTTCAAATCATAACTCAGAACATTATAAGTCCTCCGAGATCCTGTGGATAACCGTATCTTAGCCTGCTGATGATTGATAAAGTTAGTGCGAAGTCTGAGTAGATCACTGTTTGTATAGTCCCTTAATAATCAGTGGAGATAGGAGTTGTAAGAAATACAACACATCCTCCAGGAGAATTGTTTCACTGTACGCCTAATCGTAAGACAACCAAAATGACAGAACAAATATGCGACAGAACATCGCAGAGCCGTGGAGCATCATTTAGAAAACCAAGGTATAGATTCGCAGAAATTCCAGTCACGTCAAGTTCTAAGGGACAGGAATTAATGAAAAAATAAAGAATAATAATAATATGGATATCATGCAGGAATCGCCACTGTGCATTGCAAGAAAACTTGTCTTGTTAAAACTTACACACACACACACAGAGAGAGAGAGAGAGAGACAGAGAGAGATGGCTAACGAATAGCTTTTTAAAAGGATTATTTCTATATTTAGGAACACAAACAGTTATCCTTATCCATTCCGTCTCTTCCTCTCTCTCTCTCTCCCTCACTCTTTCTTCCTGGAAAGAGCGAGAGAGAGAATTTACACATTCGCACATAATCGAACAAAAACAAAGACAAAGAGAGCTAAAGGAAGAGAAAATCATGATAAGACCTAAGAAAGGAAAATTGAAAGGGAAAGTGATATTAATATATTAATCATGAAGCAGTTTCATTGATGTATTACGATCACACACATATTTATTGATCTCTCGGCTGTCCAATGACTTGCATTTCGCTGCCAGGGCATCATTCTCATACAAGTATATTTTTAAAAAGTCGTGGCTTACTTGTGAAACGAACGTAGATGTACAGACTGAAAGTCCAACATGTTAATCACTATACAATGTCGGACTTTGTTCGCTACTTACTAAATCGTGTTTTAATTGTATTTGTGAGCGTCAGGAGAAAGAAAATTCTCGTCAGTAGTATGGGAAACTCTTATTCACTACTTTGTATTTCTGCTTAGAAGCTCTTGCAAGGTCAGACACAGTTTGATGTAATAGTACAGACAGCTTGGAAACTTGATTGCAAAATTCTATACTTTACTAATTTCATGAAAAGATGATGCTATTGTCTTATTGACTAGAAGGAAAAGTATTCTTGCCCGATCCAGGACTTGAACCCATGTTACCTTAACGTTAATTTAGAAAACAAACGCCTTATTCATAACCTACTCTTACAGTCGAGAATATATTACCAAGATTTGTCTTATTAAATCACCACATGGTTGAGTCACGCCAAGTGAACCATAGTTAAACAACCTTACTGTTTGTGTAAGGAATTATATTTATTTTCGTCTGTGCAGTTGTTTTCTCAAGAAAACCTGGATACTCTTTTCTAGGCTTTGCACTTACTTGTTAGCCTTCGTTCCAGGGATAGTCGTTTAAATCAACAATGGATTTATTATACGTGTAAAAGGAGTTTATCAATTCACTTCGTTAAAACAGTTTTTCTTATTGATGAAAATTCATTTATGAATTTTTATTATTATCAGAACGAAATACTATTAGCATTTCTTCTAAGACTTTACGCGAAAAACTGGAACATACGTGATTGGGCCTTTCCATGATAAAAATCATCAAATTTTAGAAAAATTGGCTGCATCAACATTTTAGAAAACAGTTATGGGGGGACCATATTTCCAACATGGGGGTGGTATTCTTTACGTCGGCATCGAGTTTGGATTATGAGAACGAAAAATGTAAAGATACATGACGGCACCTAATCTTACATAACCTCTGCGAACCCATAGTCACTAATTTAAGATTATCTACTAAAAATGGAAGATAGGAATTATTAATAATAGGTATGAAGAATAAAAATAAAATATCTTGCCCCTGGGATTCGAACCCGGATTTTTTACTCTGTAATCCAACGCCTTACCACTGAAACACGAAACCAACTTGCAAATGGTGGTTTGGCCATTGTATTTACCTTGAACATGTTATATAACAAGCTAGTAGTTATGCGTTCAACATGGCACGCTCCATTATATTCTCAAATCGACGGTCTTTTTGTGTTTTTTACTCCCGTAGAAATGTACGGAAACCTTAATATCTAAAAAGCAGATGAGTTTGAGTGCTGAAACCAAAACTTTCGTGAAGTGCTTCGTGAAGTGTACTTTGTAGATGTGGAATCACCCTTTCTGAGAATGAATTCCTTTGTTCCAAAAATTAGGCAGAAATATGAATAACGAATTTTAGAAAATTAGATTTTAAACAATATTTTGGTGGTAAAGATTTGAATAAAATGTTGCAATTTTTTGTAATAATTAGTCCTACCATGCGGGAGTCTCAACGCACTAAAATATCACTTAATTACACCTCTCTTTTCTATGGAGGTTTCAACCATTACCCTTGTTGAAAAAATACGGGATATCTGGCTTAAATATATCAGATGAGTCCTCATGAAGAAATCTGAAGTATAGAGTCAAAGAAGCCTATGATGTCAAAGAAGTCAAAGAGTTCTATATGGGCAACTTACATTAGAAATTGGAACTTTTATTATCAAATTGTTTGGCCAGAACAAGCAAATTTCTTTGCCACACCATGCAAATGCCAATCTGGTATCTTCACGAAGGCCAGCATGTTTTGGGGAAGGAGTTGTATATAAGAAAAATCAAGAGGATGATTGTATACAAAATATCATGGCGTTAAATGAGACTGCTTTTTGCTTTGGCGGTTCAAACATGACCCTTTGCCGAAAAATGACGGGTTTTGGGCTAAATTATAAAATGAACCATCACAAAAGTCTTAAATTTGTTATCGAGGAAACCTTGTATGTGCTTAAATCACACTTAAAATGACAATTTTTATTTTCGAGTGGTTTGGTCAAGGAAATATTGTTAATAAGAGTTAAATTTACGTCTTTCAATCAGGATACTAATATCATCTACATATACACAATATAATTCGTTTTCAATATAATAACAAATAAATTAGAAATTAAAGGTGCAATTTTGGTCACGGGCTCCCACAAACATGGCTTCCACGATACTAAATTGAAGCTTTTTTTTTCATTAAGACCCATCTGAAATTTTAACCCCATTCCCGACATCTTTCGACGAAGGGTTTGTTTAAACCCCTGTAGAAATAAAGCGAAGTTATTCAACATAACGATTTTTTTTATACAGACACTGTGTGTAGGTCCAAACATTTCTAAAGATTACAGCCATATATTGGATTTCATCGCAGATAAAGGGCACATTGCTTTAGAAAGTACCACATTCGCGCTTGCATAATATGACGGCGATGATACACCCCTTGCGCTGACTAAACAACTTTGAAGAAAATATTGTAATTTAATCTGTGAATTAGGCACATACAAGGCTCATTAGACAACAAATTTTGGTTCTTTTAATGATGACTCATCTGAGATATTTAAGGCAAAAATCCGGCGTTTTTCGCCAAGTTTGTTTGAATATCCGTGGCTAAAAGAGTTGTGCTTATCTGCGTACACACACCCGGTTTGTAGTTCAAACTATTTCAAAACATCCAAACATTTATTCGAAACCTTTACCACCAAAAATAGTTCAACTAATTTTATTCAATTCGTTATTCATTTTTCAACTTACAATTTTGAATAGAGGATTCATTTTTTAGAAAAGGTAATTACACATCTCTAAAATACACTTGAAGAGCTGCACAACGGTTTTAGTTTGAGCTCTCAAATTTGTCAGGGTTTTAAGATAATCAGGTTTCCGTACCTGTCTACGGGTGTACAAATCTGCCACCTTGCACTCGTCACTACTGACTTGTTAAGGAACACGTGCACTGTAAATACAAAGGTAACCACTACTTGCAAGTTCGTATCGTAGCTGAGTGGATTAGGTGTTCGTTTGTAAATGAAAAATCGGAATAAGAATCATGGCGAAAGCAACCCCTTTATTCTTTCAAAATAAATTTCTATATTTTCATATATATTATTAATAATTGTTTTCTTGCATTTTCGCACATTATCGTAAATTAGTGACCATGGGTTAGTTTACCGAACATGTATTATTACGCTTTCCGTTTACATATTCCATGCACAACGCGCACGTAAAAACATCACCGGCTATGTTGGAAATATGTTCACCCAGGGAGAAATAGAGGAATAACATTTTTTTCAAATTTTGTTTATCTACCAACATACTATTTTTTTTTCTAAAATTTCATGTTTTTTTTTTCATATTATGATCCGATTACATATGTTCCAGCTTCTTCGTCTAAATTCTGATAAGAAATGCTAATAGCATTTCTTCCTATAATAGTAACTTTACAAAGGAATTTTCATCAATAATAAAAGCTGTTTTAACGAAGTGAATTGATATTGTCCTTTTACACGTATAAAACAAACATTGTGGATTTAAACGCCTATTCCTGGAAGAAGACATCCAAAAAGTAATTGCAAAACCTAGAAAAAAATTCCAGATCTTGTTCTCTTAAGAAAACAACTGCACAGACGAAAATAAATTAACTCCTTACACGAGCAGTAAGTTTGTTTAACTATGGTTCACTTGGCGTGACTCAACCATGTGGTGTTTTAATAAGACAAATCTTGGTAATATATTCTCGACTGTAAGAGTAGGTCATAGTTAAGGCGTTTGTTTTCTAAATCAACGCGAAGGTAACATGGGCTCGAGCCTGGATCGGGCAAGAATACTTTTCCTTCTAGTCAATAAGACAATAGTATCATCTTTTCATGAAATGACTAAAGTGTAGAATTTGCAAGCAAGCTTCCAAGCTGTCTGTACTATTACATCAAACTGTGTCTGACCTTGCAAGAGCTTCTAAGCAGAAATACAAAGTAGTGAATAAGAGTTTCCCATACTACTGACGTGAATTTTCTTTCTCCTGACGCTCACAAATACAATTAAAACACGATTGTAGTAAGTAGCGAACAAAGTCCGATATTGTATAGTGATTAACATGTTGGACTTTCAGTCTGTACATCTACGTTCGTTTCACAAGTAAGCCACGACTTTTTAAAAAATATACTTGTATGAGAATGATGCCCTGGCTGCGAAATGCAAGTCATTGGACAGCGAGAAATTAATAAATATGTGTTGATCGTAATACATTAACGAAACTGCTTCATGATTAATATCACTTTCCCTCGCAATTTTCCTTTCTTAGGTCTTATCATGATTTTCTCTTCCTTTAGCTCTCTCTGTCTTTGTTTTTGTTCGATTATGTGCGAATGTGTAAATTCTCTCTCTCGCTCGCTCCAGGAAGAAAGAGTGAGGGAGTGAGACATAAATAGGGAGAGAGAGAGAGAGAGACAGAGAGAGAGATACAGAGAGGATAAGGATAACTGTTTGTGTTCCTAAATATAGAGTTAAACCCTTTGAAAAATGCTATTCGTTAGCCATCTCTTTCTCTCTCTTTTCTTTCTTTCTCTCTCTCTCTCTCTCTCTCTGTGTGTGTGTGTATGAATTTGAACAAGACAAGTTTTCTTGCAATGCACAGTGGCGATTCCTGCATGATATCCATATTATTATTATTTTCCTTTCCATTAATTCCTATCTTCTAGAACTTAACGTGACTGGAATTTCTTTTAATCTATATAATAGTTCTCTAGATGATGCTCAACGGCTATACTTCCTTCCTCCAAATGGAAGAATGTTCTGGCATTCGATGTTTGTTACGTTGGACGCAACACATTTGCACTGTTATGTTGGCTGTCTGACTATTAGACATACAGTGTGTAACGTACACACTTACTCTGTTTGTGTCACATATATATAAGAAATATCTCTCTTTGGTTAAATAAATTTCGCTTGATAAGTATTATATATATATATATATATATATATATATATATATATATATATGAGCTCCTGCGTAGCCTAGTTGGTAGCGCGCTCGACTTCAGTGCGAGCGGTCCCGGGTTCGATTCCCGGTGGGGGCTCAAAAATTTCGGTGTTGACCCAGCATCGTGAGGACAATTTTGGAGCTGCTGTGAATAAAATACACTGGCGATCACAGGGAGAGCTTCGGCTCTCCTCTCCCAACCCATCTGGTCAGCGTGGGAGCAGTAGACCAACTCCTTCCTTCGGGGAGAGGCCTCATCCACTAGTGGATTGAATATGGCTGTGATTTAAATATATATATCGCTGAACGCTCTGAAACTTCGACGAGTCTGGGATATCATATAAGCACCGACTATACAACATAAGACTCATCTCTTCTCACGTAGGTTGCTTTGTGGGGCAGAAAGATAAAGATGCCCACTTGGAGGTACGCTGCCCTTGGCACAAGAGTGGGGCTACATTAATCAGTATTCTTTTAGCCAAGAGTGTTCACTCTTGCAAGAATTGCGATAGTGTAAATGAAAAACGGGTTATATTCGGAGACATTTACTATGCAGAGACAAAGCCCTAATGATTATATATCATTAAGTTCCATCTTACGTATTTTTTTATTTGTTTGCTAGCCTAAGTGAAGCCTAGACTAAGTGAAGCATAGGCTACACCCTCTATGTGGGAAGAGGTGATAAAGGGTAGGTGAGGGTGTGTAAAATGGTGGAAGTGCTAAGGGAATTTTAGTGAACTATTATTTTATTCTTTATTTTCTTCAATCGAGGATATTATGAGTTTTCCTCATAACCATTATGTTTGGTAATAGGATCTTAATCTAAATGATTATGATAATGAGAAATAGTTGTGAGGTGCAATTGACAGGACAACACTTTTGCAACGCTGAGGACGAGTGATTGATAATCTTCTGACCTAGGGACAGCTCTAGGTCATGATGTGGACAGATGGGCCCTTGTGTTCTAAATGATGACTGTGCAACATATGAGGGTGCTATATATGGTGGTATGTTCGGTCAACGAGGTTCGTCGGTGAGATCTTCGGCGGGGTGATTCGGTGGTACTGTGAAGTGAAAAAGTGGAATAGCAGTGATATAGGAGTAGGGACCTGTTTGGCAGGTGTGTTTTGACGTTGATGATGTGTAATGATTACATGTAAAAGAGGATGATTTGTGTCTAAGCGTTTGGCAATATATTTTGTGCGTAGTGTTTCGAGGTGGAGAGTTAGGTGTGGGAATGTAAAGTTAGTGACTTGGACTGGGGAGTTTGATTCTGTAAGCTAGTCGGCAAGCGTGTCTTTCCATTACTTCTAGTTTGTGATATACTAGGTGTATGCATAAGTTTTTGCCGGTTTTCGTGGTAAAGAAAACACGTAATTTTCAAGGGAAATTAATTTTGTTTTATTCAAAATATTGGCCATCAGCTTCTATACATTTCGCCCATCTTTCAGGTAATTGATGCATACTATGCCAGAAAAACTGCTTGTCTTTTGCTTCAAACCATTCGTCGAACCATTTTCCAACGTCTTCGAAATTGCTGAAGTACTGCTCTTCGAGCGCGTGCCTCATTGATGCGAAGAGATGATAGTCAGATGGCGCCAGGTCTGGGGAGTACGGAGGGTGCGGAATGATATCCCATCCAAGCGATTTCAAGGTGTCTTTCACTGGATTTGCTGTGTGAGACGGCGCATTGTCGTGTAACACAATCACTTTGCCATGTCTTCGAGCCCATTCCGGTCGTCTTTCGATCAATACGTGATTTAAATTAATCATTTGTTGGCGATAGCGTTGTGCATTAACGGTTTCGCCGGGCTTCAAGAGTTGATAATACACAATACCGCTCTGGTCTCACCAGACACAAAGCATGGTCTTCTTGCCGAAGCGATTTGGCCTTGGTGTTGAAGAACCTGCTTCGCCAGGTCAAAGCCACGATTTTTTCCGCTTCGGGTTTTCAAAATAAATCCACTTTTCGTCACCCGTCACAATTCGATACAAAAAGGATTTTCTTTCGTGGCGTTGAAGCATCATTTCACAAGTGACTTTGCGATTTTCCATTTGACGTTCTTTCAAATCGTGTGGGACCCATTTACCCAGTTTATTGATCTTCCCGATTGCTCGTAAAATTCTGCTGATTATTTCTTGTGACACATTTAATGCTTTTGCCAATTGCTGTTGAGTTTGAGTTGGGTCATCCTCCAATAACACCTGCAATTGCTCGTTTTCGCACTTCTGTGGTCTACCAGAGCGCGCACTGTCTTTCACATTGAAATCACCACTTTTAAATTGTCGAAACGTGTCTCACATGTTCCAGTCGATGGAGCGTGTTCACCATATGTTTCTACCAGCACACGATGACTTTCAACAGCCTTTTTTTGATTAAATAAGAAAAGCAATGTGTGCCGCAAATGTTCTTTTTCAAGCACAAACTTCGACATGATCACTGAACGATAAAACAAAGACGCTAGTGTTTGGCGGACTCAAGTTGTGTGTTTGTAGTGTAATGTCAGACAAACAAAATGACGTATGGTCAAATGAATATGCTGCGTACTTTTCACTGGCGCCATCTCTTAGGTAAACCGGAAACTACTTATGCATACACCTGGTATGCGTTTCTGCGAAGATTCAAGCTGTATATGCATAGGTTATGACAGGATGGAGGAAGGCTTTGTACGTGGTTATTATGGTGGAAGGTTTGAGACCCCAGGTAGTTGCAGTAAGGCATTTTAAAAAGTTGAGTCTGTTGGTGGCTTTAGAAATTACTTCTTGAAGATAAGGTCGCCAAGTTAGGTGTTGGTCGAGGATAACACCGAGATAAGTGACTTGTTTGGAAGGGAGAATCGGTTGTTGATGGACTGTTGGGGCAAGTTTAGATGGGTTGCGGTGTACACGAGAGCGATGTTTAGGAGGTAGGAATACTATGGCTTGTGTCTTGGTTGAGTTGATTGTGAGTCCCCACTTACTACAGCAACTACTGAAAGTGCGGATGGCAGTGTTCATGCTGGTGTTTATGTGGTGAATTGTGTTGCTGAGGGCTAGGATGGAGGTGTCGTCGGCGTATTGGAATATTTGGATGTTATGAGGAAGTGGACGAAGGTCTGCCACGAAGAGGAGGTATAGGAGTGGGGACAGCGCAGAACCATGTGGGACACCACAATGTAGGAAAACAGGAAAACTGTGAATGTGTGTTTATAAAGGTAACATCAACTAGAAAGAAATGTCATTGTTACAGGATCTACGCTGTCTATAATCCATGGTGTAACTTCCATTACGATTTATTTTTCCGTCTTTATCTCACGTTCCCATTGTTTGACTGACTCAACTTTTTACCATGACAACAATTAGAAGTCTGTCAGTTACTGTGGGAAGCTAGTGAATGGTTTAGAAGCAGATTTGGGGTAATTTTTAACGGACGTTACAAGGTAAATTACTTCCAAAATATTCGTCGAAAAATGGAAACAGAAAATATTTGAATTAACCTGTGTGCTGAAACATTTCTTATACATTTACGTTTAATGTGCTGATAAGTCAAATTCTTTTTAACCGTCTGCTTGTGCGGACAACCAGTACAAATTCCGGAAAATTATTAGTGCAACAACTTCACTCCGAGATGTCTTAAACCAACAGTCAGTAAGCCGAATCACGTGGCAGTTTACGATATTGAAGATTGAACATATTTGGAAGTTATTGGTTCCTTTGTTCGCTCAAAACATGTGAATTCTTAGAACCAATAAAGAGATTCAAGTTGTGACAATGTATACTTTCCACTGGGATTGTTCATATACAAATTTCTATATTAAACGGAGAATATATTTCATTATGTGCAATTTAAACAACCAGGGTGTAACTTGGGTTGCGTAAGTGGTGGAAACATTGCGATTACTGATTTGATCCATTGATATCTTAGAAAATTGTACTTCTTCTCGTTTTCCTTCTTTATATTAGTGATACTACAATAGGACCACGCAAACCTTCTTTACAAAACGTTTGTACTCTTTGCAACCTTTTAAACTTGATCCTAAGACAAATTATATACACATAAGCGCGAAACTTACGACCTGTTCTGGTGTTTGAAGTTTATAAATATGCATATCAGTATATTTGACTATTTCTGTATATTCTTTTTGTTGTAGAACATTTATGTAGTACTCCATATAAAGAGTACAAAACTAATGTTTTAAATGTGTGATTCTTCACTCTGTACGTTTTTTAGAAACCATTTTTTTCATTGAAATAAGCAACTTTAGCATGATGCATTTCATTTCATAAAAGCATAAGCCATGGCGCATTTCCAAGCACGTAGACTTTACTTTTCATTTCTGCTATCCTGCATTCGCGAGTACCGTTATTTACTGCTCTGTGATGTATTAGCATAAAATATAGAAGTTGCAGTTTATAGCGAGTTGTCACACTGAATTTAAAATGACTTTCTTTCTGGGGTAGTCATAGAAACTTATAAATGAAGATGGAGTTTTATTATGATAATTCATGGTTGATAAAATGATATATACTATTAAGAATTAATGGAGATCTATTGTCTGCGAGGAGCTCTGGTATTATTGAGAAAATGTGTCTAATGGATCTGAGAAGTAAAGAAAGATATAAGCGTTATTATGTTTAAAGTACGGACAATTGTGGATACATCTTTAACTTCTAAAGCACTCAAACTTCTTGGACTTCTCTACAGGTTTACAGATAATAAAATTTCAGAGTTCTTCGGTCATATTTTCTTACTTGTGTACTTCCTACTATTGCATATTGTTCATATATCTGGTTTATGGTTTGTGAAACTAACTTATCTAAATTATACAAAATCCAAAATTTCTTTATTCGCGTTTTGCAACACAAGATACCCAACTTCCAACATAAATCTAACACAGACATTCTGAATTCTCTTAACTTGAAAAACATAGCCACACGAAGAAAACTAAATGACTTGAAATTTCTTTATAAAATAATGCAGGGAACATTCAGGACCAACGACTTTCTTACGCTTTTTAACCTAAGAGTACGCAGACAAAATGCCCGTTCCGAAAACTGTTTCTACATATCAAAACCTAGATTGTGTTTGGTTCAACGATCTCTTGTATACAGATTGTCATATCTTTACGATACTGTTCCTTTGCCACCAGATTTTTGCCTCAGTAGAAATAAATTTCTAAAGAATCTGGATAAAAAAACTGAGCTTATTCTTTCTGTATAATTATTAATATTTGTTGTTGTTGTTATATCACATTGTTACAACAGAGGCGTAAAATGGCACTTGCTGTATCGGTGCTAACTTCTAATAAATAAATAAATAAGAACCTATTTCGCATTTGTGAAAGTTAATAAAATAGGTGTTTGAATTTGGAAATGATGATCATTTACTTTCATATTTGTAAATTTAGAATTAGCGTGATGTTGAAAGTAGTTGCCAGAAGTGGTTTTGCTAGTAATGATAATAAGCCAATCCTATATGAGAAGTTTAATGCTCGATTAACATTTACACTTAAGCTAACAAAAGCTAATCATAGGATATTAAAGAATGCAAAACATTATTATTATTCTATATAATCTTCACATTACATTCCTTATAGGTTTCTATGGCGACCACAGAATATCATTTTTAATTCAGTGTGACAACTCGTTTTAAACAGGAACTTCTAGTTTATGCTAATACGTCACACATCATATTCACTTAATGTATTCTAGAACTAGAAAGCAAATTATTGTTAACGTTAGATGTTGAATTGTCTTTTAACTTCCAAAAGGTGTTAAGAAGCTTAAGGATCATGTACGGTGTATAAAAATGCATTGGAGTATGAAACACAATTCATATACTAATCCTTTTAATCATTATTTTGGGACATATTTAATCACGGTGTAAATTTTTGTAGGCTTAACACTTCTGAACAAGAACAAAGAGAAATTGATGTCTTGCAAGATGATGCCGAAGATAAACCTCCTATGGCGTCTTCTCACAGTTCCTTACCAGTCGTTCAATCGGAGCATGAAGAGGTAAGCATCAATGAGCTTTTTGCATCATTATTTCCAGATAAGGAATGTATACAAATAAACTGGTTGTAAATACTATACAGAAAAGAAACTTAGCAAAATATTTTTATGTCCATAAATAGTTATTACAAGCCCAATTTCTTCCATATGACACTCCGGGTTTTACATATATTTCACGCCTGCAAAAGACATTTCATGCGTAATTATACAATGCCCACATGTGCATATATCTATTGGAGCTGGAAGAAATTGTAAGGATTTGAATCTATCAATGGTAACTTATGGTACATTTCCTTTCTATACAGTTCAGAGTTATTAAAACAAACGCTTTACGTTTTATTTATAATTCTTGTAGATGACATTTCATTTTCTCTATTTCCTTGCTTCTGTCAATAGGTGAAAAATCAGTTCACAATAAGGAAATTTTAGTTTCTACCATATTTGCTCACTACCTCAATTTTTCTGTCATTTACAGGTAAGTCTGTCGTTACACAGAATCGAACAAAACGGACAAGATTTGTCTACCTTCAACAGAATGCGTTTGCGTTATATAAATCTCCACTCGTCACTTATTACAGACGCAAGAAATACATTCTCTGATACAAGTTCTTCATAATACAAAGAAAAGTCACGTTCGTTGTGATATTCATTTTTCGATCCCGTTAAGGTCAACGCCACTTTAGAACTACTATCCATAGTTTGATGGTATAGTGAGTATCTCTATAGGTCATATCGCCCTTACAGAAACTTTGAGGTTTTTCAAACCCCAACGTTCAGAATTTAATCCAAGAAAGTAATAACATTTTAAACAAAATAATTAAATACAAAAATAAAGCAAACCAATCTGAATGAAATCATTATACATATTTAAATTCTAATGAATCAAAAATAATTAGATATCATTACGACATAAATGTTACTTTAAAGAGAAGTACCATTAAGCTTACGATGTTCAAGCTGGTAATGAAACTTTCGTTACAGAAGGATAATTAACCAGAAAAGTTACATCCTAGACGTTTCTTTGAAGTAATTCAGCTCTTGTGCCTAATCCTTCTGGCAGCTCCATTGCTTGACTTTGAACAGAACTTACTGATTTCTTTTATAACTTTGGTGCAACTAAAAGTCCTGGTAAAGCTCGGTACCGTTTTTAATCTCTTAAATAAGCTTAGGTAAGTAATGGCTATATAGGTAACCCTCAATAACAACCCAATTGACAAAGAAATGTTCCCAATCAATCGTTAGCGTTTTTTCAAGTTTCTCGTAGTGAGTTAAATAAACTCTAAACCTTTTACAGCTTGAGAATTCCTCAATACTAAAATATTTTCATTGTACACAAGAGTCTATTTGTTAGCATATTGATTTCCTGCTGCGATTGTATCTTAAGATGCTTCGATGTTAACTAGCTCTGCAGCTTAAGTTTTGGGGTTAAGAAGTGACTCGTAACCACATTTATACTTTTTCCTCTTTCATCGCTCTTAAACAAGATATTGAAATTCCGAAGATCCCAACCTCGTAAAAAGACATAAAATGTATACAGAAAGAAAATCAACAAATGCGCGACATCACACGTGTTACCAGTTATGCACTCGTAACAATGGGCAGGCATTCTTGACTGGGGATTTGATCTATATTCCATGTCTTTGTTATTAGTGGACGGTTAGACAAATCTTTTTAAGTTCTAAAGTCATCGCCATTTCCTATCATTGAGACATATCCTAGCAACATGATATACGAAATGAACCCAATCCCTGGTCATTGAACCACCAAACTCCTATGTTATGTGGATGACCTGAAAATAGGTCACGATGATTCGTTATACGAGCTTTTCTTCTTCGACCTTTGACACCTGTTATATGCGCTATGTCACTATTTGTAAGTATTTACTAAACTTGTTATATAGGCAGCAATTATTGGAGAAATAGTACATGATTGCTGTCTGGGTAACGTAAATGGTTATTATGCATCTGCAATGTGAGTACAAGATAACAAAATTTTCGTAATAATTTACAGTTAAATTCTTCTAGGAATCATCTATTGGAAGTCCATCCGAAGAGAAAACAATAAAATCCGAATTGAAAGAATTCGAAAAGAATCTAAAAAGCACCGTAATACTAAGTGCTTACATAGATGAAGAGAAATTCTGTTTTTTCGATACAGATGAAAGTGGAATATGTGCTGAAATTATAGCGGTTGTGCATATGGCCGAGAAAGAAGAGATACTGGACCTGAAAAATATCGAACTACATAAACAAGCAGGAGAGGCAGAGCCAAAGGGAAATTATTTTCTGTTAGGGTAAGATTTTACAATCCCCATTCTTTTAATGTTATCTTTCGTTTTATTAATTTGCGCTTTGAATTTTAATAGGCTTCCTCTACAGCACAAAGAAAACCATTTACATTTTAAGAAATGTAAAATTTGACAACATTCGTTCGCGTGTTACGATATTAATTATTTGTGTTTTTTTATCACTCATTGTGAATTTTGCTCAAATTTCAAAACTATTTTGTGGCGTATATAGTGATGTAAACACGGTACTGTGATCAGATAATTGACTTTTAAATTGACGCAATGTGTTCTGATTTTGTTTAATAAAGATACAACTAAAATTAAGCACGGTAATAACCCTCTGCTTTTCTTGATTGGCTGATGATTATATTTAAATCTATATTTCCATTTTTTACCTAGACGTAGTTTTAGATACAAGGGGATAGAGAAATGGAGTGTTTCCATTTGAATTACGAGACTATAAGAATGTGCAACCATTGTATCTTTCCCTTCATTAAACACTACAAACCCTTACATTCATGTCGAAAAGTATACTATTTCCTTTTGTTACCGAAGCCTGCATAGACACGCTAGTCGGTCTCTTCTGAGGTTTAATTTAAAATTATCCCTTGTGCGATGCGCACGCGCCGTAAACTGTTAAGGGGGATGTGGAGATTGCGTTATACAAATTCTCGACCAACAGTATGATGTAAGTTTCTAGTCCGTCCCACGCAAACCCACCTTTACCTGCCAATGTGCCCAGCAATACAAAGGACACTCTGGTACTAAATTTGATAGCAGGCAGAGTACACCTCAGGGTGTCAAGTATAGGAACACTGAAGAAAAGTCTCCAGGGTACTGTACGGGATTGAACTCGGTCAGCTGGATTTGTAATCAGACGCCTAAACCGACTCTGTAGGTCGAGTGTTTTCATTTTTTTCGCTCCGTGGGTCTACTCATGTCTATGTTTTCTAACAACTGGTGTGAGAAGTAAATAGAATTTTAGGGTATAATAAGTGGTGAATTTTCATGGAATTGTAAGATTACTGACCATATTAAAATGTTTTAACTCCAGCGTTTCAGTTTAATTATATAGATATAATTTTTTTACAATTTCGTAATCTATTTTAGTTTATAGATATAGATGCGTGATAAGTATTAAGCCGTATAGAGAATGTTTTCCCACTAATTATGTCTTAATTAGCGTATTTTCAAAATGGAGCTCACAGCGCGAAAATAGCTTAAAATGATCCATTTCTTCTAGATATCAATCTACGATCTACAGTTATTATATCTTGAAAGTATAACAGGTATGGCGTCGTAGATTATGAGATCAATCTTAAGTAACAAAGGTTATTCTTATAGATTTCATAGAATACTACAGATAATGTAAATACGATTAATTCCTTTTTGCTTTGACAAGTTCAGAAATTGGTTATATTGATTGCTAAAAGGAGCTTGAATCACTAGTGAGGTTCAATTACAATTGATAAATCTAAATGGAACCGACTTCAGTAAGTGGTTATTATGACTAAAGTTGAACATATTATGCGATGAAAATATTCGGACATACCATTGCACTTCTATCTACTTGTAAAACACATGATTAAAGATCTCAGTAGTCAGGTGACAGCGCGAGGCAGCAGAATGGGACGGTCTGAGGATTTCACGGACTTTCCCCGTGGTAAGGGAATTGGGTGCCACTTCTGTAAGAAGTTTCTGCGCTGGATTTTCACTAACCTGAACATTCCTAGGTCTACCGATACCGCTGTTATAGTAAAGTGGAAACGTGACAAGACTTGTACAACCAAACAGAGTGCACGTCGACCTTTCATGTTGAACTCCAGAGACCGTCGAGTGTTAAAGTGGGTTGTACAGCATAATCGTCAATCATCCGTCTCCACAATCGCACAGCAATTCCAAACTGCGTCATGATCTACTTCAAGCACCATGACTGTTCAGCCCGATGTGCGGAAACTTGGTTTTCATTACACTTGGCTGCACATCCCATAGTCAAATGCGAAAAGCCGCCTCGTGTGGTGTAAGGAGCGTCAAAACTGGACCATAGAACAATGGAAAACAGTTCAGTGATGAATTACAGTATACAATGTGGCGAACCGATGGTGGGGTGAGGCACGGGGCGAATGCTTGATGAATGATATCTACCACCCTGCGTAGTGCTTCAGTCGTGGTGAGGTTACAGTGTGGTCATGTTTGTCCTGGAAGGGACTCAGCACCATTTTTGTTTTACTTCACAATGTCACGTCACAAGCTTACGTTGACATTTTAAGCATTTTCCTGCTGCCTAACATCGAAGAACTAGTTCGGGAATGAGCACTGTGCCTTTTAACACGACCGAGTACTCGTCCATAATGATTAGATTGTGGAGGAGTGGGTTGACGACAACAATGTCCCTCTAATGAATTGACCTACGCAGTGTTTAACTTCATGCTAGACCACATCGACTCACATCGATACTTTATCCCATTTCGGTGTTCAGTTAGCAATTGGCTGTGATTCCCCGGGAGAGCTTCCACCACCTGATTGAAAGTATGCCTGCAAGAGTGCTGGCTATCGTCATGGCTAAGGATTGACCTACATCGTATTCAATGCGAGTGTTGCCGATGGAGGGCGGCCCAAACTTGCACCCCTTTTTTAAGTGAGTGTCGGCATTCATTTGATTACATAGTGTATATGTACGTGTTTCATTAAAAACAAAAAATTATATCGGTACCTCTTTGATATTATGCACATCTGAAGTTGAACAACGGGAATTATATATTAATATAAAATATATAAAAAATAAATGAAATGATTTCTTAACTCACGGAGAAGTAAAAATCTTATATGTGACTTTCAATAAAATCGTGGGGTGCATAAAACTAATTAATTAATTGAATAATTTATTTCAATTTCAAATATATTAGAATTACGTTGGATAGTTACATAGTTTATACATCTAATTGAAGTGTTCAGGATGTAATATTAGAGACAACATTAGAATATTACTGGTGCAGAACGTTATACCAATTGTTTGCTAACCATTCATATGTCATATTGATTGCTGAATTAAGACACTGGACCCATAGCTTATGATCACCAAGCCGCCATAGCTCTGTGGTACAGCGTTGGCGTAGCATTCGGGAGGTCGTGGGTTCGATCCCAGCGACCGACCATCCTGACTGAGGTTTTCCAGGGTTTTCCTCAGTCACACCAAACAAATGTCGGGACTGCGCCTTCAACATAGGCCCTGGCCGACACCTTCCTGAACCCTTTCCTACTCCGTCCAGAGCCTTAGATGCCTAAAGACAATAAGATTTCTAAAAAATCATAGATTATGGTGACAAGTATCAATTCACATTCATGTGATACAAACTCTGTTATTATCGTATTTGCAATTAATTTAAAATTAAAATAATTTTTTTTGACCAATTAATTGTTAGGCGCTCTACGATATTATTGAGAGTTACATGTAAGATTGTTTTTGATATTAAGTGTGTTATAAAATAACTATATTTACGATTTTGTATACTTATTTTATTTTTGGAACTACGTACGCCTGGAAAGTTTCAAGTAGATTGGAGTAGTCGAAGTGGGTTAAAGTTGAATTGCAAAAAATGAACTAAATTAACTGACAGAATGGTGATGTTAAACAAAATTGTTTAAACCATGTGTATACTTCCTGGGCGGGGAATGAGGGTGAGTTTTCGAAATTTTGTATTCTTATTAGGAATCAAACACTTGTAAAGTTTCAGGCCAATCGCAGTATTGGAAGTAGATTCAATTTTAGTTACAAAATTTAAACCAATAAACTGACTAAGGATTGATGCAATGAGCTTTGATAGTGTACCAACACCAACTAAAGTGCATCCGCATGCCTTAACAGCTTTTATGTATGACAAAATTAATCACAGTGAGGAGACTTTAAGTACAGAAGGCACATCTTACGGCGTTGATTGTGTTACTGCTCAACCCACGTCTGCTTCATATGTACCAGCTCCGTTGGGTATTGTCAAAAGGATAAAAATTGAACGATTAACCTAAAGTCCACAACAGAATTGCCACTGTGTAATATTTTTCAGAGGAGTGATATACCAAGCAGTGTCACATGGGATATCGCCGAAGTTAAGAAAAATTGCATTTGGGATGCTAAGCACATGAATCTAGTGTGGGTAATAGTCCGTTTACCGTGTGCTGATAGTTAAGCAGAGTATCTCTGCTCTTAGAAAGGATTCAACATATCAGCTAGAGATAATGTTTAAGTGAATGAAGACAGTACCTGTCGGCCATAAATTCTCCAGCCACAGCGTGCAGTAAATTCGTTGTCAGGCTCTTGTCATTTAATCATCTCTAAGCGTACCAACACTTACGCTTGCAATGTATCAAGGTATTAACTCAAAAGCTACCGAAATTTTGTTCACTAATCCCGAGAACTGAATGCCAGAAGCTAGTTCTAGTGATGGCAACTTTCCGCATCACCTGCAGCGTCATGTTACATTGAATAAATGTATGCAAGTGTTGGACTGCCAAATATAACAATTCAGTCACTAGTTACTTCCCAACAATTTATTGACTGCCATTATTACGAATCGGGTGAAATTGCGTTGAGTAGAGGATTCATGATAAATATTCAACTGATGTTAACTACCCCACATAAGTTCAAAGTAAAATGACGAATCACAGTTAAAAGAATGTGCGCTAAGTGTTGAGTCAAAATTAAAGAATCTCTTCCTGCTCAAGGTTGTAGTCACTTTTCAGCACGTGCCAACATATAATACGACACGAGAATAGTTAACTTTGTCCATTCTCGATAAATTATATTGACACTGCTGAGAACCTATTGAGATGGCTTCAAGCTGATAAAATTGGCGACTGGGAGTTATTTTTGGCTACATACGTGATGTTATGCGTTGGTGTTTTGCAATGGATAACATAAACTATGAAAGATATCTGCCATTTTATTGTGTGCAAGTGGTGAAGCTGGAGACAATAAATAAGGATATGCACAGCAAGTTCTTAACCGGCAACGTCTCTGTGAAGCTAGGAAAAATCACCCTATTGGTACAATTCCCATGGATCAAGAAATTAAAGGAATCGTTAATAAAAACACGCACACTCTGGACAGAACTTGTAGATTATACTTTACAGCAGTATGTGTCTCGCATTACTACACGAGTGCAGAACACAAAGATGTAGCACTAAAGCAGCTTTGTCAGTTAACCAGCGATTTGGGCGACAACTTGAGTCGACCATACGTTTAGGAGTCTATGGATTGAAGATGAGTGATTCTAACAACTCTGGCATTTTATAAATTCTAACAAAAATGATTGTTTGGATCATTTTAGTGAAAGTCTAGTTGAACGTATTAGCATTTCAACAGATATAGATGCAATATCTGAAATATGTGCCTATGTGTTAAATGCTAAATAGAAGGATTAGTTTGTTCTCGTAACACAGACCTGAGTAAGAGTTACGTTTTTATGGCTCATTGATGGTGCTAGATTTCAGGATATTTCAATCAATGACTAAATATGAAAATGAGAGGGACGGTGAAGTAAAGCATTTCGAAGAGTATTTACAGTATAATTCTATTTCCAGAAAACATATAGTTAGATATGCGTGAAGTGTTGGTCCGACCACTTGGACCACTAATATGCTCCTAACGGATCACTTAAGAAGATCAGGAAAGTTGCCTTCTTAAATAAACAACCTATATCGAGGAGTGCGAAAGTGGTACTCCTGAGTCAAAGTTCAGAGGTGGCTAACGTTATACTTCTGATCAAGTGTATTAACTGTGTAAAATATTAAAGGCCAACGACCAGTCAATTTGAATTTGGCTAGAGCTGATCACCCTGGATACCGTTTGCAAGGTAATTAGGAGTATGACAAGGGTTCTCTGTCGATGAAATTAGTCGTGTGGTAGGATGCAGCTTGCAGGTCTCCAAGGTTGCAGGTTTAAATCTTGCCAGGACAAGGCTTTGATTTTTTTTTTAGAAACTTTGACAGTAAATTCATTAAAACATTAATTCCAACAATGTTTCGTTTCCTAATTTAATTTTCATTGCAACATTGCCATTTGTTTCGCTGCAAAGAAATGAAATCAAACTTACATACTTACTCTGTGGCCTATGGAACTCGAAAGTTCATAGCCATAGTAACAAACATTCGCAATCGGGTTATATCATAGGCAAGATCAAGACAGTTTTTATCACGAATACCTACTTCTCAAAGATCCTTTCTAATATTGTCCTCCCAATATCTTCTCAGTCTTTCCAAAGGTGTCTTTTTCTCCGGCTTTCCACTCAAGATGGAATATAATATTCGGTTTTCTCCCATTTGAGCTACATGACTAAAGTCTTAGTCATCGTGATTTCATTATTCTTACAACATCGGTTAAGTCGCACAGTAAGTGAAATTCTTCATTATGCAGTCCCCTCCATTCTCCAGTCATATTGTCCCGTTTCGGTTCGTACATATTTCTCAAAAACTTATTTTCAAACACTCGTAAATTGTGTTCACCTGCTAGGGTCGTACTACAACTTTCGCAACTCTAATATATTCCCGGCAGAATAACCGTTCCATATATTTTCTATTTCATCTTCTTTGATACTAATCGGGAGGTTAGGAGTTTCTGGAATAAATAGAAACAGCGTTGCTCGATACTAAGCGACCTTTTATTTCTTCTGTGGCCTCGTTTTTGCTTGTTAAATATGCTACATAATACTTAAATATGTTTACTTTCTATATGTTCACATTCTTAATTGTTTTCTACTTATTTCCGTTATTCCTTGTGTTTCGGCTCGTTATCATGTATTTTGTTTTATCTATTGTATTCTATATCATTGCATGAATCTACTGAGACGTAAGTGTTACTTTGTATTGAATCCATGTCCTCAACTATTAAATCTACATCCGGGTACACGGACAGTTGATTCAAGCCATTCAACGGTAGTCTCTTTTGTACTCTTTTGGTTTTAAAATCGCATATTCGAAAACAAAGTTAAACAGTAGTTAAACATGGTGACAAGACCACACCTTGTTTTAATCCGTTGCTAATCTTAAAACCATCTGACATATTATTACCTATCCGTACTCTGCTTATGGGGTCGGTGAAACAAATCCTCACTGGTTAAAGAAGTTTCTTTGAAATTCCAAATTGAAGTAGGATAATGTATAGCTTTTATCTTTTAATAGAATCAGAGACCTTAAAATCAATGATTAGCTGGTGAACAGTCCCATTGTATTCCCATTTCTTCTCCCAGATTTGTCGCAAGGCGAAAATTTGGTCCAACGTGGATCTATCTGTTCTAAATCCACGTTGGTGATCTCCAATTATTTCATCTACATATACAATTAGGCGAATTTAATACAGCGCTGAATGTGTGACATGGTTTTGACGATGCATTTACTGCATGTTCCGCATGTTTAAAAAGTAGTCCAATGGAGGACGGGCGCACATGACCATTTCTGAAAATCTTTTTGTTAATTTTTCCCGTATATTATAAAGGAAATTGTATTACCAATCTATGGTAAACCTGAATAAAATAACGCTGTGAATTATTCATTAATAACAAATATTTGTGGTATAAATAATCCGAACAAAAACACCACAGGTGCAAAAAGTGGAGCCAAGTTCTTTAGCCCTAAAAAGGTGTGAAATGGGAGACGGATGAGGAACTTCGCGCGAGCTGGCAACAGCCTTAGGGTTGTTGGCGGTGGACGTAGTGGGTTTTAGGATCCCCACCACCCTTATAGCTTGAGGATCATGAACCTCGCCACCTCGCGCCAAGTTCCTTTGTTCCTGTTACATGCTGTCACCAAGGAACTTGGCGCATCCGTCTCCCATTTCACACCTTTTTAGGGCTAAAGAACTTGGCTTCACTTTTTTGCACCTCTGGTGTTTTTGTTCGGATTTCACAGCTTTTTATACTGGGTTCGCCTCGCTGGGTGTGCTGCCCCAGAATTCCCTGTGCGCCCCAACTTCAAATTTTTAGGGCTACGCCCCCTTTATTGTGATCAGACTTTCTGGAGACTGCGCCCCATGCTGTGCAGACCTTCTCTCATATCACCTCGGGGGCTGCACGCTCATAGCGGTGGTTTGATTCATTTATTGAAACATTTTCGTATTGGTACACCTTCATACCAAATTTCGTTTCTCTAGCTTCAGTGGTTTGGAAAATGGTATTTGGGCGTCTCACTATGGTGCCAAATACCGAAAACGTGGCGAAAAGTCCCCAAAACAAAGTTGTAAGTAGGGAAGGTTTAAGTCCCTCAATAGTTAGGTTGGTACCTGCAGCCTTCAAAATGAGCGTTTACAACCGTCAGTATAAGCTGCTGACTACTTTAAGCTGCTGTAACCTCTCGTGAATGGCGAGTCGCATATCGCCACATTGAAACGCTATCGGTATTTTACATTCGACCGCTCAGAGTATTTTTTACTGTTTACTAGTTTGGCATACATTCAAATGCAAAGAACTGTTGAAAGTAAGTAGCCTATATTAATTGTTATTGTATAACTTAAACAATTAAAATACGCTTGTAAATTGTCGATTTTCAAATGTCGTGATGCAAACGTCGAAAGTCCCAGGATGTCACACGATCAAATAACTTGTTCTTATGACCAAAATCATTGGTTAACATAGTACTACAAAGCCTGAAGCCCGTTCGTGCCCGTTTTGCATTGCTCATTTTTATGCAATAACGTTTCCTTTTTGGAGCCATTAAATATTTCCCTGGTTTTAGTTCTTCAAATAATTGTTTGTATTGTTAGGTTTGTTGATTTCTTACATCTGCCTCATAATTTTCCAGCAAATGACATTAAATAAAGAATCTGTTACCTCAACAATATTATAGATGCCGATTTCCATTAATATATTAATATTTTCTATATTTGTGTCCTCCATATTGGATCCGCCATTTTGTTTTTTGAAAAAATAATGTCAAATTTCAATTCAGCGATCCCATAACCATTATTATATGTACGTTTTCCAAAAAAAAAAAAAGATTTGCATTTATTGAACACATTTTTTAATTTCATATCCGCCATATTGGAACCGCCATTTTGTTTTTTGACATAACTAATGTCAAATTTGAATTCAGCGACATCAAAAACACTTTTGTAGTGAAGTTTCTGAAAAATAAATCATGTTTTCGACTTTTCGACACGTTTTTGGCACTTGGCACCATGTTGAATTAAAGAAAGCGATTTTTAAAAAGTTTTCTTACATTGCCGTTACCTACTTGTGATGGTACACCTTCATATCAAATTTCGTTTCTATAGCTCGAATGGTGTGGAAAAAGTTATTGTGCGGCCATTTTGATCCAAGTTAACAATTTTTCAAAAATGTAAATTATTCCTAAACTACTCTTGTTAATACACCTTTATGCCAAATTTCGTATCCCTAGTTCAAGCGTTCTGGAAAATGGATTATGAAGTCAGCCATTTTGGATTCAAAATGATGTCTTTGCAGATATTTTGTAATCTACTAGTGATGATATACCGTCATACTTCGAAATTTCATATTTCAATTTTTAACATCTTTTTTCTTACAGAACCTCAAAATCGCTGATTTCGCAATAAACTCTTGTTCCTGTATAGCACGCTGACGTTTTGTGACACGCGGAACTCGGCTGCATGCACTGCCGTACGTGTTGATACTCCCCTCGATTCGCTCGCATCGTTGCGCCAAGAATCCCACGGTAGGCCGCGCATCGAACTTGAGGAGTTTGGAGGAACTGCGTCTTTTTATCACAACCAGAATCTGCAGTGCACTGCGCCACATGATGCAGATATTCCCTCATACTCCAGAGCGCTGCGACCGAATGGGGAAACTTCCTGATTCTGCCTGTATAACATGCTCCTGGCAGTGCTAACGTTTGTGACGAGTAAAACTTGGTGGGACACGCAGGAGTATTGGAAACTGGCGCGAGGAACTAGGTCATCAATATTCCATTTCACCACTTTTTAAGGTTGAAAGCGTTGACTGGATAGCTTGCACCCCTGGTGCTTTAGCTCGTATTTCGCAGCTTTTTGCACTTGTGTAATGTATATACTCGCTTCGCCTCATTGGGGCGCTGCCCCCAGAATTCCAAGATGGCCTCGCTGGGGCGCACCCCTTTATCGCAATCAGGCTCCAGCTGGGAACTGTACCCTAGTAGGGGAGACGAGCCGAATTTATTCTAACCTACTCGTATGGTACAATTTCATACCAAATTTCGTTTCTCTAGCTTCAGTCGGTATAAAGTGGGGCTTAGGCGGGCATTTTGGATAAAAGATGGACACATTTTTAACGTTTTCTTATATTTTCGTGACATACTGGTGATGATACACTGTCATACCAAATTTCATTTCTCTATCTCGAACGATGTGAAAAATTGTATTTCAGCTGCCATTTTGAATCAAAGATGGTGAATTTTTTAAAACGTTGTTATGTTTTCCTAAACTACTCTTGATAATACATCATTATGCCAAATTTCGTATCTCTGGCTCAAGCAGTTGGAAAATGGATTTATGACGCCCGCCATTTTGGATCCAAGATGGCGTCTTTAGAGATATTTTGTAATATTTTCATAATCTACTAATAATGTTGTACTGTCAAACTAAATTTTATTATTGTAGCGGCAGCTGTTTTGGCTGTGTATTCTTTAAAATTTTATGGTTGGCGGTCATTTTGACTCAAAATGTCGACTTTTTGAAATTTTTAGTAAGTTTTCTTAATTTGCTATCAATGATGTAGTTTCATACCAAATTTCACTGTTCTATCTTTAGTCGTTTAGGCTATGTATTCTTTGAAATTTTAGGTTTGGCGGCCATTTTGAATCCAAGATGGCGACCTTTTCAAAATGTCGGAATTTTTCCTTTATCTACTTTTCATCCTCTACCTTCATACCAAATTTCATGTTTCTAGCTTCCTCCAAACACCCTAAACAATATGATGAGTGAGTGAGTGAGTCAGTTAGCCTAAAATGTGCAATTTCAGGGGTCCACAACTAGAACATAGTTTGAGATACGAATATGAAATTTTGTACATCTGCACATATTTACCATATCTCCTTAACGGCAAAAGCTCATATTCCTATCTTTAACATCTTCTATCTTACGGGTCCCCCAAATCGTCGATTTTGCCATAAACTCTTGTTCTTGTATAACATGCTTCTGGCAGTGCTGACGTTTTCTGACGTGAAGAACTTGGCTCATGCTCTGCCGTGCATGTTGATTTATGTACAAATTCAACGGCCATCAAAGTTTAATGTAGGCGTCTGTATATATTGGGTGACAGATATCTGGCCGTCAGATAATTAAGTGTTGGTTTCTTGCTTTGTCGCAATAAAGCAAACATTAATCTGAACCACGTGATTTTTATTGTATATTAATCTATCTGAACAAAGCTATTTTTATTTCTCCTGCTTCGTACCATCAGGCAAGTGACTGCTTCTCGTATGAGGAGTGGAACTTGTAGCGTTGTATTGTAGTGCGGGTATTTTTCCCTTCTTCCCCCCTCTTTCCTGCAAATTATTTGTAGGCGACCATTACTTTCTTAGAGGCAAGGAACCTACGCTCTTGAACGTTTCCCAATCTGTCGGCAGCGGGCGACCATATCTCTTCGGAGGTCTGGAACCAGCAGTTCGTATTACTTTCTCAGAAACTGTAGGCCGCGGGAAAACATATCTTTTCGGAGGTCTGGAACCAGTAGCTCACACTAACTTTTCGCAACCTTTGAACCACGAGTGACCGTATATCCTAGGAGGTCTGGAACTAGCAACCCACTTTCCCTTGATCGTTTCCAAACCTGCGAGGCGCGGGCGATCGATTCTCCACGGAGAGTCGGAACCTGTTGTACGCATACCCTGATCCATTCCTTGAGGGATAACCTCCCTGGGCGGACGTTTCTCCTCGTGTGGCACGGAAACCAGCGAACGTGGTCTCTCACCTTGATAGCCTAATTGACTTCTTCATCTCCCGGTGTGTCCTGCTTGCCCACTGCGGTGTGGAGGCTGACAGCCATACGGGACTGTTCCTTAAAGGATTATGATCCTTAGTGACATCTAGTGAGAGACTGGAGAAGTGTTTATTCAGTGGACTATTTGTTGTGGTATGCATAGACGATTTATGTTAAGAGGGCTAGTATCGGCGATATGTTTGCGAAACTACCAGTGGATGGACTTGGTGAAGGACGAAGATGAAAGAAGAAACCGCTGGTGTGTCAGTGCCTGAGGCAACCATGGTACCTACACATTGCGGGAGAGAAGCGCACTTAAGGGAGGAGAAAGACGAAAGGGTTCCGGAAGCGCAAGAAAAGAGAGAGTCTTTAGCAGCACAGATTCTGGAGTGGCTGCGTCAACCTTTCACGGTGTACGAGTATGCGTAAAGGAAGAATCATATACAAAAAGAACTGAAAATAGTGAAAACAGAAGAGCGGTCCCTGGTAAAGCCTGATAGCACGGTAGGAATGATTAAAAAAAGCCAGTGACATTATCTATCCTAGAGTCTATCAAACCTGCAAGATAATTCACGAAGACGTGGACAGACTACAGGCGGAACAGCTCACCATCAAAACCAGAGTGACGGAGGTGGAAACGTTTGCTACCAGGATTCATTCTGAGATACAAGCAGTAGCCAAATAATTTCAAGAAGCGGTGAAAGAGACTAGGGAAGAAACCACCGCCTTCTTGATGGTTAGTCTAGATGAGATCGAGTCTATCCAAAGACGTGTTTCCTCGCAGAAATCTGAACTTGTCATCTTAAAAGGAACTCTATTTAACCAAGACAGCGGCCCTATCTACAATCGTAACATCAGTCAAAAGACGTCCTGGGAAGGGGACAGCTAGGTCGCCGAGGACTTACACCAATGAAGGGCAACTCGCGCAGAGGCCGGAAATGGAACCTTCGAGACAACAGGCAACAACCAGTCACGTGTGAAAGAAAGGAGAAAGTTGTCGTCGTCCGAAGACGAGAGTGGATTTTCCGATCGAACCAGTACTTCCAGCCAGGAAGGAACCAAACTACCCAGGCATAAGAAACCATGCAGGCAAGGAAGGAGTAACGAAGTCAACCGTAGACGTTACAACACAGATGAAAAGACTTCAGTCGGAGAAACGTAAGTAAATGAGGCCTCGGATCCGTCTCTCCGAACTCCAGTGTTTCACGAACTATCCTCCAACCCATGGAGATATGACCGGCACGGACGTTTCTCACGCAGCTTGAAACAGAAGCCGTTTTAGTTGGGTTGGATTGAGGGAGATTCTTGGAAATCCTGCCTTTTGTCCTAGAGAACCCGGTTCTTTCATGGTTTCAATCTAACTTACATCGCTTCGACTCGTATTGAACGTTTCGGCTGTTACTCCTAAACTATTACCAGTCTGACGAGTTCACCTACGAGACGTTGACGAGATTAAGTACCATATAATTTAATCCCAAGACCGACGGTGGAGTAGAGCAATGCGTTGTACCAGAGTAACTCAAATTCGAGTTGTGGTGCTTTGCTCAGCCATTATTTTATTTTACCTTTGGTATATAAAAGCAAAGTTTTCGTATGGAGAATATCAAATTCGAGTTTTGGATTGGTAATGCAACGAATTTCAGATTTGCAATTCGCTGATTCCGCTCTTGCCGATTACTTTCCAAAGGCAGTTGGTGACAGTCAGAAATATGACCTATCCAGATATGCTGGAATCCATACGAAGGTTGGAACTCATCTACGACGACTTCGAATCCAAAAAGACATCCACCAAAAGTAAAAGTGAGAAGTCTTATCTGGAAGGATATAACCGAGGGAAGACGTTGCATGCTAACGAGGTAAATGTTAAGGATAACTATACCATGACAGAATCACACAGGAAAGGCGCTCCTGGGAGTGCAACTCACAAACAATGATGGAATAAGAACAACAGGTTCTACAAAAATCGACGATATACACCTAAGGACCGAAGCGAGTATGGTAAATGGACGTCTAATAACTCAGGAACAGAGGAGTCCGCTGGGTCGGCCAGAGTCGTTCAAGGGATCACGGACAATGCTACCTCACCAGTGAAAAAAAAACTAGATTTCTCACCCCTTTCGAGGGTCAGAGGGGGCATCATTATGGTACACTCTAGAACTCAACCATTACGAATGTGCCAAGAAGCCACCAAGAATAGTCCAGCAGTATCCCATAAGAGGCTTTCATTCGCTCAACCACAGATGGTTAAAATAAATGTCTACAACATCAGGGATTGGGAACGAAACCCTAGAACTAACCATGAAGATGAAGATCCACCACCTAAAGGCGACAAAGACGGAGGGTGGAAAAACGTACCATCCAACATTATTACAGTCACAGTTCTGTAACACGGAACTAGAGCACTTATCGATAGCGGGGCAACAGCATCCTTATGCTCTTAAAGGTTTTCGAGTACAATTACCAATATAGTGTCCCGTCCCCAAATGAAACGAGCAAGAGATGTTATATTCGTGGACTGCTCCGGGAAGCGAAAGACAAAAGCTATAGGAGAAGTCATGTTGCTGTTCGAACTGGAAGGCATTGAAATCTATCACTCTTCTCCTGTTGTTAACGGACTCAATAGGGACATGATGTTAGGAAGGATGTTTGCTACCAGCCTCGAACTGGATTTCGAGAATAGTGTAGTAAGCATGCAAATCCGTGGTCATCATATCAAGGTGACAATGTTGCCAGAACTTGATGAGGAATTCCCTGGGGTCAATGAAGTCAACGTTTCCTTGCGAAGTCAAGGAAGTTAATCATACGGATGTGAATGTCATCTAGGTAATGCACCCTTGGGTTGCGAACTTGATTGCGGATGTACCTGTGTGAACGAGGAGGTCAGCCAGAACATCAAGAGTTGGAGTATACGTAAACGACCGCCGAAGAGATCTGGTCGTAAACGACCATATCTCTTCGGCGGTCTGGAACCAGTAGCTCACACTAACTTTTCGCAACCTGTGAGGCTCGAGTGGCCGTATCTCCTCGGAGGTCTGGAACTAGCGACTCACTTCTCCTTGATCGTTTCCCAACCTGCGGGCGGCGGGCGACCGATTCTCCACGGAGGCTCGGAACCTGTTGTACGCATACCCTGATCCATTCCTTAAGTGATAACCTTCCTATTGTGGCCGTTCTCCTCGGGATGCATGGAACCCAGTGAACCACCTTGATAGCCCAATCGACTTCTCCATCTCCCTGGTGTGTCCTGCTTGCCCACTGCGGTGTGGAGGCTGATAGCCATACAAAGCTGTTACAACTTAGCAATATATTCATCAATTCTTAGTAACATGTTGGTAGTAACGAGATTCGCGGTAATTAATACAGAACGATTTAACGATTTTTTAATAAACCAGAACAATAATTAAGGTTTTCCAATCCTTGGAAAGATCCTCCTTTCTCCATATAGCGTTTATCAACTTATGCAGTTCCTTGATTAGTGGCATTCCATCCGCTTCAATTAATTCACCTGGAATATTGTCTATTCTCGGTGATTTGAACTATTTAAATTACTTTATCGAAATTTTGATCTCGATCTCGCTATGTTCGGATATCCACGGGTTTGCGGAATAGAATTGACATTCCTCTGAATATTTGACGTTGTGTACATTAAGAAGTTTGTCAAAAAATCTTTTCCGCACATCGATAAGTTTAGTCGGATTAGCCTGAAGATCTCCGCGTTCATTCCTCATCATCCCTAACCTGGGCTGGTAACCTTTCGTCAGCGAGCCTGCACCTCTGTATCAAAATCTCTTCATATATGACTCAGAATTTTCCTGTATCTCCTGAAAATTCTGCGTCATATATTCACGCTTTTTGTTTCTTAACTCCCGTGTGGCTTTGCGTTTCGCGTTACTGTAGTGGTTGGTATTTGCTTCGCTTTTATTACTTAGCCATCGCTGGCTTGTTCGGTTCGTTCCTCATGAAGTTTATATTCTTCATTAAACCAAACCTTGATTTTTTCTTCTTACCTACACGTTCCTTCGCTGCGCCTTTCACTATATCACGAATTGCCTCCCACATCTTATTTACATCAATTTCAGTATTGATCTCGTCATTATCACTACTCGGGGCGGCTAAGATTTGAACCTATTTGAGATTTCCAGTTGATAGTAATCCTTTACGATACTTCGAAATTAAGTTGTTTTGATTCTTTGCTTTCTCTGTTTGCAATGTATAACATTTCCCTCACTTTTGTGATCACTAACTGATGGTCGATGTAATTTTCCGCTCCTCTGTAAAACATAACATCCATTATAATGGTGTGTTTTCATCTATTGAGAGTTTGGCCATCCGGAGATACCATGTGTATTTGCGTATTTGTGTTAAAATTACTTGCTATTTAGCAGTAGGTTTTTCGAGATCGCGAAAGTTATAAGTTTTTCTCCATTGTTATTGCTCTTTTCTTTACGGCTGTATTTGCCTATAGTAGGTTTATATTTTTCCTCCCTCCCCACGTTAGCATTTAACTCACCCAACACAATTTTCGCATAATAATTCGGTTATCGGTCAAACAACATTTCTAGCTTATCGTTAAATGCATATATGTCGTTATAATTTGCCACCTCGGTCGGAAAATAGACATTTATTAAAACCTTGTAGCCCCATCGATTACGTATCGTAACGTACGATAGTCTTTCGTTTACAAACTCTATCTTCTGAACCGGCTGAAGATACTGTTGTTAATGAGGTATCCTGTTCCGAATTCGTGAGACTGTTCCCCCGTAGTAGAAAGTGTACTCGCCCTGTGGGATGCTGTCATGACCCTCCCACCGGTCTTCTTGTATCGTTAATATGTGCAGCTCGTACTTCTCGGTGTCGCGTATCGCCACCTGAAGAGCGCCCGTTTTGTATAACGATCGTACGTTCCACCTTCCTATTCTAAAGTCTTTCTTAATCCTGTTCTTGGAGCTTCCTCAAGCAGTCCCCGGCTGGAGATCCGAATGAGGGATTAGTTTACATCCGGAATATTTTACCCCAGGAGAATCCATGAACCATCTGTTACTATTTCTTGACATATTTTAGCAGTGTTGAATTTCAGCTCTACGACCTCGCAGTAGAGGTAGACATTCAAGTTGTCATCCTCTGTCCACTTCTGAGCCTTGCATATGTCATTAATTTTGAGTCTCAGTTTCGTAATGGTGATGCTGATTCCCTCATCATGATATTCTTGTTCCGGGCTAGCTTCGCCTAACCTTTGTAGTTTTCTATACTAACTGCAAGGCAGCAGTACAGGATTTGGTCCGCCCCGGAATATTTCCGGTATCCACCATATCTGGTCGGCATTCTCCTATTCGCCACCTGGGGAGGCGCCTGGTGTGAGACCAGTAACTCCAACCCGGCACTTGTAAATTATATTATGTTAACTAAATGTTGCGTCAGTATGATTATGAAAAACTGAATGACGTTGCTCTGAAGATGATTAAATTTGTTTCATTTGCCTATTTGTTTCAAATTAATTAATTTTGTTTGACTTTGCAATATTTGGGCTAGATTAACAAAGTAGCATAAATTAATACTTTTATTTGTATAACTGTATTTGTTGACTCAGCGCAGGAATAACTTCTGTATTTTTTTTTAGCAAATGCTTAAAAATATAAGACGGCTCTAAATTCTAAATGTGTTTAAACTTTTGAATTCATTGTTTCAGGAATATGGAATTGTATGTCAAAAGTTTACATTGTCGTACATGCATGGCTGTCTTAATTAGCTATATCGAAAGCAGAAACGAGATAAGAAAGAAGGCTAAAAAGGATCTTATCAAATTTTGTATTAAAACCAGACAAAACTATCCGGAATGTCGGAATGAAGACATTATTCCTTTACGTATTAGTATATTTTCGATGCAAGAGATCAAACGTTTGAGACAAATGGAGTTTATAAGTATCAAACATTATGAACGGGTACGTAACCAGAAGGAATAAAGTGAGTCAACTTTATAATTTCTATTTAAATTATTATTAACATTGTTAATACGCATTGGATATTCAGCACAATTCTACATGAAGCATGTTCTTTACACATGGTCAATTTCAATTCATTTATAGCTTCCGTAGATGTTACTACTGTTATATTTACCGGGTTACTATTTTATATTTATTTATACCATTACTGTATATGCGATGAGCGCTACAATGACTCCATCTCACGAGCGAGAGTGCAGTAGACGGGAAGTGCCTTTGCTGAGTCATATAGCGCACTTGATTGTGTAGCAGTGTGTATAAGGAGAACGGTGTACTTCACGTTTTGAAAGTTTGGATTGTGTTTGAACATGGCAGTGTCGAAGGACCACATACGGCATATTATGCTATATGCATTTCAGCAGGGACATCCAGCCGGAATAGCGGCACGAAACATCAATTGGGTATATGATCAGGGTGCTGTGGATGCGCGAAGGTGCCAGAATTGGTTCCAGAAGTTTCGGTCTGGAGACACCAGCCTCACCGATAAGCCTCGAGAAGGGAAACCTGTGCAGCTGGATAACGATGCCCTGCGAGCAGCGGTGGAGCCAAATCCCATGAAAATATTGAATAACTCGCCAGCGAACACCATGTCACCCATTCGACCGTTTGTTGTAATCTGCAGAACGTTGAGTACGTGTCGAAACTCGGAAAATGGGTACCCCTGCATTAACGCCTAAAAAAGAGAAGTAGCAGCGAGTTGGCATTTGCAGTTCCCTGCTCACCCATCACACACGTCAGCCATTTCTGGACAGACTACTCGCACCAAAAGATTACTGTCTTCAGCGCAGCCTGCAATACTACTTTTCCAGAAAAACACTGCAAACTGAGATGACGTGCGACGAACAGGTACTCAGTTCTTTTCCTCAAAAACCGGTGACTTCTAACAGCGGGGAATTCAAACATTGAATGACAGGTGACAGTGATGTAGAGTCCGATGGCGACTGTTTTCCTGACTAATGGTAGTATTCCAGGTACGTTATCGTTCTTTTCCTCACGGTTCAAAAATACGACATCACTTATGGTATAAGCTGATACATATTCATCATTTTAAGGTAAAGAACCTAAACGTATAACATTTAAGATCACTGAAGAAAACCAATGGAGAACGAAAATTATATATAAAGAAGAAAGTATTACTAAAATGTACAATGGTTACGAAAATTACATTTCTGAAATTTTTAAATATTATTAACCCAAAGTTAATTTTTCTTTTCTGAATATAAAGATCTTCTCAAGGTCCATTACAATTTTTAAATTCCGTGCTAACATTAAGTGACTAATATGAGGTTACATCTTTCCTGTGAAATATAAAGTTTTTGTGCTCAACCGAATAGAACCTATTTTTACCTGCAAAATTCTTTCGATCTTAGCGTATCAAATAAACACTTATGGTGTCCATAACAGCTGGTAATTATGATCAAGTTATGTTTTCTTAAAACATTTTCCCAGATACGTCCTAAATTACTCCCTAGTGATTATGGTACTCTTTCTTTCATTTTGGGCACGTTTTAAAATATTTAAATTAATTTTGAGAACACTTACTTTTTTTTAGGTAGATTTCGAAGAAAAATGTACCTATTATGATCAGTACGATATCAAAGTATATCAAAGCCTATCAAAGTATCAGTACGATATATATATATATATATATATATATTAACACGCTAGCGGCCATAATTTTAAAGATATTTGAACCAAATTTTTATATGTTGTTTCTAGGCTTAATAGCTCAGTTGCGTTCGTTAACGAGTAAAATCGGTCGCCATCTTGGATCAAAAATGGCCGCCAAATCCATTGTTGTATAGAATACAGAGCTTAAACGGCTGCAGCTAGAAATATCAAATTTGGTAACACTATACATTGTCACTTGTATGTTATTAAAATATTGCATGATGTATCCAAAGACGCCATCTTGGATCCAAAATGGCAGATCTAAAAATCCATTTTCAACACCGTTTGAGCTAGAGATACGAAATTTGGCATAAAGGTGCATTATGACGAGTAGTTTAGGGAAATATTACATTTGAGAAAAGTCGCCATCTTGGATCCAAAATGGCCGCCCAAAATCCCATTTTGCACACCGTTTGAGCTGGATAAATAAAATTTTAATTGAAGGTGTACCATCACAAGTAGGTCACGACAATATAAGAAAACTTTCATAAAGTCGTCAACTTGGATCCAAAATGGCCACCCCAAAAACCCAATTTCCAAATCATTGAAGGTAGAGAAACGAAATTTTCTTTGAATGTGTATGACCAAGTGTAGGTTACAATAATGGGGAAAAGCTCCCCTTTGGGGTGCGCAACCCCCCGTGGGAGGGTGCAGATGGACACCATGGTGGGGTAGTGCTGCAGGGAGATTTTGGTTATGACAAAGGATGCGTATCCTCTCAAAAGCACTGAAGTTGGGGGCAAACCCCCTACGGGGGTCTGGGGGCAGAGCTCCCAGTGAAACAATATACTGTATATATATATATATATATATATATATATATGTCTTGTGGGGTATCGGGGTATCGTTGAACAGCTCTGGATGAATAATCTACAAATCAATGAATAGTTTCTCGATAGCTCTCATATGAGGTGAGATTTGAATTTTTGAAATCTACCTCAGCCTGTACGCCTACCGAAAGGGATTTTTTTGTATTCATCGTACCTAATGATACACTATGTAGACATGTTTCTTAAGACGTTATTATTATGTGCTTATTTTTCTATTTTTTTAGTTTATTCTCAAATCGTGGTGTAAATCTACCACTACCTTCTATCCTGAACGGTGCTTTTATTGTTACAATCATAGAAGATAATTATATATTCCGAAAATAGTTTACATTCTATTTTAATTTCACTGATTAAAGACCGTAAAAGTTGAACATCCATAAAGTGGAAGCTATTTACGGTGCTGCTATTTTAACATTTTAGAACTTTGTACTGCAACAGAGCTACTAAGGTTGAAACGCTCCTTTTGGCGTCGTTATTTAAGTGGTCAAGTTGGCCATGCAACATCTCCTTCAAAAGTGGGAATAAATGAAAGATGATAAATTCCAAGCAACGCCTCAATGAAGCTCCAAGCAATCTTGAGTAAAATTCAGCGAAAGAGATGCTCTTACCATTGCATTTGTGGTCTCGGAGTGATGTATTAATTATTTGTGTTCTATATGTGCTACTTACTCATTGGTAGCAGAAAGTCCTTCGTACTTCCTCTTTCGTCCATATCTGTAAAACGATCTGATCATTATTACGGCTTCCATTCTTATGGCGCCACATGCTCTGAAAGATACTAGTCACACATTTGAACCATCCAGAGATACATTTTTTGGCCATACATAATAATGGGCTAAATCTACATCTAGTAACTTAGCCGAGCTATTAAGTATAGAAACAACCTATTAGAATTTAGTTCAAATATCATCAAAATTATGGCCACTAGCGTATACCCGCTCTGCTTCAGTGGGCTGCTGTCTCCAGACCTCCGTGGAAGTTGCACTCCCAACATGGGGGTTGGGGGCTGGGCCCCCCTTTATCGTAATCAGAGACTCTCTGGCGGACTGCGCCTCCATGGTACAAATATACCACCCACCGGGGGTTGTGCCCCCAATAGTTTTTTTCACCATTTTTTGTGAACTACTTGTCATGGTAAACCTTCATACCAAATTTCGCTTGTCTAGCCTTAGTGGTTTAGAAAATGAGTTTTCGGGCAGCCATTTTGGATTAAAGATGGCGACTTTTTTAACATTTTATTATATTGTCGTGACTTACTCGTGAAGGTACAACTTCAACTAAAATTTCATTTCTCTAGCTCAAAAGGTGTGGAAAATGGATTTTTTGGTCCGCTATTTTGGATCCAAGATGACGTCTTTGGATACATAATGTAACATTTTCGTAACCTACTAGTGATATTGTACCTTCACACAATTTTTTATTTTCAATAGTCCCAGTCCTTTAGGCTGCATATTCTATACTACAACGGGTTCGGCTGCCATTTTGGATCCAAGAGGGCAACGTTTTCAATTTTTTTCATTATTTTCTCAACCAAATTGTCAATATGTACCTTCATACTAAATTTCGTATCTCTAGCTCAAATGGTGAGGAAAATGGATTTTTAGAGTACGCCATTTTGTAACCAAGATATCGTCTCTGGTTACATTTTCTAATATTTTCGCAGCCTACTAGTGATGTACATTCATGCCAAATTTAATCTCGATAGCTTCAGCGGTTCAAGCTGTCTTATCTATACAACAATCGGTTTGGTGGCTATCTTTGATTCAAGTTGGGAACTTTCTCAAAATGTCGGATTTTTCTCTTTACCTACTCTTGGTCCTACACTTTCATACTAAATTTGGTGTTTCTAGCTCCAGTAGTTTGCCCTGTGAACTTATATGGATGAGTCAGTCAGTGTGTCCATGGGGCTATATGGACTCGCTTTGCTTCTGGAGGGTAGCGCTGCCTCCATACCCCGTGGGAGTTGCGCTCCCAACATAGGTATTTGGAGGCTGCGCCCCCTTTATCGTAGTCAGAGGTTCGCTGGCGGACTGCGCCTCCATGGTAAAAAATATACCACCCACCAAGTGGGCTGCGCCCCCCTAATGGAAGTTTTCACCATTTTTGTGACCTACTCGTCATGGTGCACCATCATATCAAACTTCGTTTGTCTAGCCTTAGTGGTTTAGAAAATGCGTTTTCGGAAGGCCATTTTAGATTAAACATAGCGACTTTTTTTAACGTTTTATTATATTGCCGTGATTTACTCGTGAAGGTACAACTTCAAATAAAATTTAATTTCTTTAGCTCAAACGGTGTCGGAAACGATTTTTGGGGCGGCCATTAGGATCCAATATGACGACTTTCCCAAAATATTGTAATGTTTGCCTAAATTACTTGTTATGATACACCTTTATGCCAAATTTCCTATCTCTATCACAAACGGTGCCCGGGTTAAATAGACCACGCAGTGCCGGCTGCGATCGGGCGCGTCCACAGGTTGCGGATAGTGGGACGGCCCCCAGCTGGGAGGGTTAATTGCGAAATAAGCAGGGAAACCTGACGAATAAGCAATCGCGGACAGTATGGCTAAGGGAGACAACCATGACAGAAAACACTGCTGCCTTGCAGTTGGTGGAGGGATCCACAAAGGCTAAGGGAAGAGGACCCTCACAGAAAACGCCTGGTTCTCCAGGTTGGGGGTTGAGCGTAAGGCTAACCTCATAAAAACATATTGTTGCGAAGCCGACAAACAAGCCTCGGA
This sequence comes from Lepisma saccharinum, assembly GCA_022664845.1. NCBI lineage: Eukaryota > Metazoa > Arthropoda > Insecta > Zygentoma > Lepismatidae > Lepisma > Lepisma saccharinum. The sequence goes on from JAGDQP010002273.1 coordinate 92,244, forward strand.
AGGACGGAAAATCAAGGAAACTAGGACAGAAACGGATTAGGCAGATGAGAAACGAAGAACAGAAGAGAACTACAACCACCGTCGCAACATGGAATGTACGAACCCTAGGAAAACCAGGAGTACTTAAAGTAGTTAAAGAAGTAGCAGACAAATACAAAATCAATATTCTGGCAGTACAAGAGACAAGATGGAAAGGGCAAGGCCATTTCAAATCAGGCAACTATACAGTTTTCTACAGTGGTGGAGACGGAAAGGAATACGGAACAGGGTTTATAGTAGATAAGAACACTAGCAAAGTTGTAGCTAACTTCACACCGGTAAATGAAAGAATATGCATATTAAGACTTAAATGCAAGATGTTCAATATCTCTATGATCTGCGTATATGCGCCAACTGACGAGACGGAAGAGGAGACCAAGGACGAATTTTATGAACACCTGGAGAATACATATGATTCAATACCACAACATGATGTAAAAATAGTAATAGGGGATGTTAACGCCAAAATTTGAAGAGAAGATACCTTTAAGAAAATAATTGAAAAAGAAAGCCTACATAGTGAGAGTAACGATAACGGCATACGAGTTATAGATTTCGCAGGAAGTAAAGGAATGGTGGTCAGAAATACTCAATTCCCAAAGAAAGATATCAAGAAAGAAACCTGGATCTCACCAGATGGAAATACAAGAAACCAAATAGACCACGTACTGATTGACAGCAGACATGCAACGGATATAACGGGTATTGAAAACTGTAGAGGTGCAGACTGCGGATCAGATCACTTCTTAGTGAAGGTTAAATATAGACAAAAAATAGCATGTTATAGAAATAGTAAAGGTAAGAAACAAGAGAAGAACAACATAACAAAGCTGTTGAAATACGAGGCAGAAAGAGAGAGATATAAAACGGAACTGGAGAAGAAATTACAAGAAACAGACGTAGGTCATAGCCATGACATCGAGGAACAATGGCAATGCATCAAGAAGAGCATTCAAAATACAGCAGAAAAAGTACTGGGAGAAGAAGAGACCAACAAGAAGAGAAGAATGGTGGGATGAAGAATGCAGGAGAACGATAATGACAAGAAATGAAGCAAGAATGAAAATGATAAATAGAAACATGAAAGGAAATAGAGAGGAATTTAAAGTGAAAAGAAAGGAGGCCGACAAAATATGCAGAAAGAAGAAAAGGGAATTTGAAAAGCAGAAAATAGCGGAAATTAAAAGAGCAGGAGAAGGAAAAGGCATGAGAAACTTCTACGCAAGAGTCAAGGAAGAAAAGAAAGGATTTCAACCGAAAATAATGTTTTGTAAGAACAAAAATGGCAACCTAATAACAGATAAAGAAGGAATACTTAATAGATGGGCGGATGATTTTAGTGAATTGCAGAATGGAGATCGGATGGAACACAGAAATAGAGAAAGGCTAACGAGGGAAGAGAATAAGGAAAGAGTGGAAGAAGAAGAAGAGAGACAGCTTGACCAAGATGAGAATGAGGAGGAAGATGGAAATAAAGAATCAACCACACCACCAACAAGACAAGAAATAGAAACCGCAATAAGGAAATTCAAAAATAATAAAGCTTCAGGAGAAGATAAAATTAACGCGGAGCTACTAAAGGCAGGAGGACAAAGCTTAATTGAGAAACTGGAGCAACTGTACATACAGATATGGGAAGAAGAAAAAATGCCACAACAGTGGAGCAGAGGAATCATTTGCCCAATACACAAGAAAAGTGATAAAACAGTATGTGAGAACTACAGAGGAATCACGCTGCTCAACATGGCTTACAAGTTATTTGCACGGATCTTAACAAGCAGAATTTCACCAACAGCAGAGAAATTGATAGGAGAGTACCAGTGCGGCTTTAGAAAAAGTAGAGGAACTACAGACCAAATCTTCGCAATAAGAATGATAATGGAGACATGTTGTGAGAAGGAAATCGATTTACACCAAGTGTTCATAGATTTTAAACAAGCATATGCCAGCATTGAAATAAATAAATTGTTTTTAGCGATCGAGGAAATCAAAGATACCCAAGAAACTAATAAGATTAACAAGAATGACCTTACATGAAACAACAAGTGAAGATTGACGGAGAACTCTCAAGAGAATTTAAGATCGAGAAAGGAGTAAGACAAGGAGACGTAACATCAGCCCTACTATTTAACCTTGCACTAGAAAAAGTCATCAGACATATAGGAATAAACCCAGGTGGGACAGTCTATAACAGGATGTGTCAATGTCTAGCCTACGCAGATGATATAGACATCATAGCACGAAATAAAGCTGAACTTGTGGAAGTATTTAAAAAAATAGAGGAAGCCGCAGGAAAAATAGGACTAAAAATAAACACGCAGAAGACTAAATACATGTTGACATCAAGGAAAGAAGGGAAAATCACAGAAGACAAAATATGCATAGGAGGTAAAGAAATAGAGAGATGTAGAAGCTTTAAGTACTTGGGATCATTAGTGAATCAACGTAGTACAATAGCAGAGGAAATCAATACTAGGATTACGGCGGGGAACAGATACTTTATGGCGATGAGAATAATTTTCTCCTCAAAGGATATAAGCAGGAAAAGCAAGATAAGAATTTTTAAAACAGCTGTGCTCCCAGTAGTAACATAGGGATCAGAAACGTGGACTCTACTAAAAAGGGAGGAGGAACTACTACGATGATGGGAGAGGAAGATCTTAAGAAGAATTTTTGGAGCAGTGAGAGAGAACGAAAACTGGCGAATGAGGACGAATGCGGAGGTACAGGCGCTCTACAGAAATCCAGATATTATAACTGAAATAAAGTGCGGACGAATAAGATGGTTGGGGCATGTGTGGAGAATGGAGGATAGCAGAGTACCCAAGAAGGTACTAGTAGGGGAACCAGGTGGAAAAAAGAAGAAGAGGAAGACCAAGAAAAAGATGGGTAGATGATGTGAAGGAAGACTTTAGGAAGCTGGGAATGAAGAGATGGAGACAGAAGGCAAAGGACAGAGAAGAATGGAGGCTTGTTGTGAAGGAGGCCAAGGACCTACAAGGGCTATAGAGCCAAGGAGTAAGTAAGTAAGTAAATCACAAACGGTGCGGAAAATTGATTTTTTGGTCCGACATTTTCGATCCAATGGATAAACCAGGTAATATTTTCGTAACCTAATAGCAATAAGGTGCCTATATATCAAATTTCATCTCCAAAGGTTTAAGGTCTCTATTCTATACAACAATTGGTTTGGCGGCTATTTTGGGTCCAAGATGACGACCTTTTCAACATTTTGTAATATTTTTCTAAACTGCTCCACATAATAAGCCTTCATACCAAATTTCGTACCTCTAGCTAAAACGGTGTGGAAAATGTATTTTTAAGGTGCGCCATTAACGGTTCAAGATGGCGATTTTGAATACATCAGGGAACATTTTCGTAACCTAATGTTGATAATGTACCTCAATACCAAATTTCATTTCAGTAGCTCCAGCGGTTTAGGCTTTGTATTCTATAAAACGAAATTTGCGGCCATTTTGGATCCAAGATGGCAACTTTTCCAACATTTTGTAATATGTTCTTACCCTATTGGTGATTTTGTACCTCCACACCGAATTTCATTTCAAAAGCACCAGCCGTTTAGGCTCCCTATTCTATACAACAATGAGTTTTGCGTCAATTTTGGATCCAAGATGGCGACTTTCTCAAAATTTCGGATCTTTGCCTTTACCTACTCATGGTTCTACACATTCGTACAAAATTTGGTGTTTCTAGCTTCAGTAGTTTGGCCTGTGAATATATATGGATGAGTCAGTGAATCAGTCAGTGTCCAAGGGGCTATATAGAATATAGACTCGCTTAGCTGCGCTTCCAACATGGGGGTTTGGAAGGCTGCGTCCACTATCATCGTAATCAGACACTCTCTGGCGGACTGCCCCTCCATGGTACAAATATACGACCCTCAAGGGAGGGGATGTGCTTCCATATGAGGGGTTTTCACCATTTCCTTGTGACCTACGCGTCATGGTACACCTTTATACCAAATTTCGTTTGTTTAGCCTTAGTGATTTAGAAAATGTTTTTTCGGGCGGCCATTTTGGATTAAAGATGATTCCTTCTTCAAAGTTTTATTATGTTGTCGTGACCTACTTCTAATGGCACACCTTTATGTAAAACTTCAATTATCTAGCACAAACACTGTGAAAACTGGGTTTTCGAGTGGCCATTTTGAATGGATTTTTCCAACGGTGTGGAAAATGGATTTTTAACTCTGCCTGTTTAGATCCAAAATGGTGTTTTGAATACCTTGTGTAATATTTTCGCAATCTACGAGTGACAATGTACCTTCATGCCAAATTTCATTTCAGTAGCCCCAACGCTTTATGGTCTCTAATCTATACAACAATGTGTTTGGCGGCCATTCTGGATCCAAGATGGCGACTTTTTCAATACTTTATAATATTTTCCGAAACTACTCTTCATAATGAACCTTCATTCCAAATTTCTTATCTCTAGCTCAAACGGTGTGGAAAATTAATTTTTAGAGTCCGCCATTTTGGATCAAAGATGGCATCTTTGGATACATCTCGCAATATTTTCGTAACCTATTAGTGATGTTGTAATTTCATACCAAATTTCGTTTCTTTAACCCCAGCCGTTTAGGCTGTGTATTTTATACAACAATTGGTTTGGCGGCCATTTTGGGTCCAAGATGACGACCTTTTCAAAATGTCGGATGTTTTCCTTAGTTGCGGCGGCCATTTTGTGAAATATTTACCTTTTAATATCTCGCGTTATAATGGTCATATCAAGATGGATTAAACGTTAGAATGCATCCTAAAGAAGAAAATTCCAATCAAAATAGCACAAATCTATGACGTCAGCGACTAAAAGCCCCATCTTGATATGTATATATCACGACATCTAATGGTAGTATCACTATGGAATAAACAGTGTAATGTTGAAGTAATCATAGTGCGCATGCATGAGGAAAGTAGCCACCAGTAGTGCAACCCACAAAAAATGCAACCCAAAGTTCAGATTTTACTCTAAAAATGACGTTTCTGCGAGATTCGGCACAGCCACTGAAAAGCGAATTTTCTACGAAAATGAAATTTGGGCTTATGTTTGAGCTACGACGCCTAATTTGCAAGGTAGCGTCGTTTAAAGTTTTTTTCTGCATTTTTGGCTATCAAAATCATGGAAAACAAAAAAGTTTAACTGCAACCAAAGATATTTCACCCATTGTATAATATTTTCTTAATCTAATTGTAATGATGTACCTTCGTAACCAAATTTGCTTTTGCTAGCTCCAGCAGTTTAGACTGTGCACAATGTGTTTTGGGCGGCCATTTTGAATCCAAGATGGCGACTTTTTCAAAATGTAATGTTTTCCTAAACTATTTGTTATGATACCCATTTATGCCAAATTTCGTAACTCTAGCTCAAACGGTGTGGAAAATCCATTTTTAAAATCCGCCATTTTGGATTCAAGATGGCGACTTTTAGAAAATATAAAAAAAAATTCGAAACCTACTGGTAATAATGTACTTTCATACCAAATTTCATTTCTGTATCCATTTAGGCTGTGTATTCTATACAACAACGGGTTTGTCGGCCATTTTGGATCCAAGATGGCGACTTTTCCAAAATCTCGGCTTTTGCATTTACCTACTAATGGTCCTACACCTTCATACCAAATTTGTTTTTTCTAGATCCAGTAGTTTGGCCTGTGAATTTATATAGATAAGTCAGTGAGTGAGTGAGTAAGTGAGTGTGTCCATGGGGTTATATATATATATATATTCAAAGTTTCAACCCGCTCCCCCGTCCACCTTTTTCTCATTAACGGACTTACTCGGTTCTCATTAACCGAGCTATTAAGCCTAGAAGTATCAGCCCACCCATGCCAGGGATGTGTCTCGACTCGTAGTGCACATAGACACTTCAAACGAAAAATTCAATCACAAAAGCGTATGTGAGGAATCAAACGGTAGTGCTTCCATGCCCAGTGGCTTGGCGAGAATACCTCCACGGGGGTTCAATTGCAAAATTTCAAATGGAAAGTGGTATAAATTGATATTGCGTTGAAATGATTATAAAAAAGAAACAACTTTTACAGGAAACACTTGTCGTAAAATTCGACGGTTTGGCATCTACGTCTATTGTTAGTAAACTCGTTACCGAACCATGTGGCAATTTCCTGTCCGGTTAAAATTCGTATGGTCACTATTCAGAACGTTACGAATTGAGTTAGAGCGTTTATCGCTCTTCATGAACGTGTGTGTTGTTGACATGCTACTACAGAACAACAGTTTGAGTTGGCAATGACTCCAAAAGAACTGGACTAGAGCACAGAAATAAAAACGTATATGGTACCAGATAGCACATACTCTATCAAATAGTACTGTCGTTGAAAACTCTTTACATCAATCAGTATGAAACGTTACGACATCTCGTGTGTGTATCAACAAACGGAAACAAGATTACAGAAAAGTACGTTGAAATGCCTCGCCGGAACCAATTGAAAATAGAAAAACACACTTTGGTTGTAAGTAAAGCTACGTATGAAACAATTGTGGATGTAAAGTCCCAGCAATAAATTATCCAAACAAACCTAAAAGTTAAAACTTATGAAAGCACTGTTCACATTCACTTGTGTAAACATTGTAATATAAATCACTGTTCCGAACTGCTTGCACAAATAATTGTTCCAGAAAAGTACAAATAAACAAACTGAAGATAAGAAAATACATAACGTGAACTGCAAGTTCTGTACATTCTTGTCAATATGGCATAATTGGTCCACAAGAACCTCACAATAAATGCTCAAAGGATCGTTCAGCACATGCGATATACATGCGAATGCGTACCGGGACATTGTTGACTGCGAGTAACAGTTCATGGCAGACATTATAGTAGGACGCTCTTGGAAAACCAACCCCAGAAGAAGAAAAATCAAGCCGAGTCAGGTCCTGAGAATGCTCTGGCCAGGAAACCAGGCCTCTTCTTCCGATCCACCTGTTTGGGAATAAACGAGCAACAGTTCATCTGGCCACTCTCGCACAATGAGCAGGGCAACCGTCGTTTTGTAACTACATAATTGCACGAGTTGCTAGTGCACGAATTGCACGAGTCTTCCAAGAACTCACAAAGAACATCCAATAAGAAGTTAGTGTCCCCTTCCTCTGTTAAAGAACCGTCGAGGAAATGGGGACCAATTATTTGGCCTTCCACTATACCACACCAGACATTCAGACTTCAGATATGTTGATTGTACCCAGTAAGAATTCGTGCTTGACCAGTAGTGAGCGTTGTGGATGTTGACATCTCCATTACTCTTGAAGGTCGCTTCATCCGTCCACAGAATGATCAGGTGAAACCTGGGTTCCTGGCGGCCATCCATTGACAAAACTTCAGACGGGCATGGGAATCTTGTTTACGTAGTTTATATTACAGATGAACATGGTAAGGATGGAACTCATTGTTGTGCAGAATCCTCCAAACCGTAATGTGGCCCATAGCAGCATCCATGGCTAATCGTCTTGTCGAGATTTGGGGGTCCATATGGACAGCAGCAAGGATGTCGGGAGACCGTTCATCCAGAACGCGGCGCCTGACCTGCTGATGTTTGTTGTGGTGAGGCTGGACTTGCCCAGTTCGCTGCACACGAAGTGCCAAGCGACGAAATACCTCTGGCGACTGCGGATCACGATCGGGAAACTGTTCACCATATAGCCACGCGGCCTCGCCATAATTCTGCGGCATTCACCCAACACCATTAACATGTCAAAAGCTTCGCTATTCGAAAACATCGTGTTGGTCCCCTCAAGCACACGCAATAATATGCACTAGGAGCTGAAATTGTTCGATTGTACAGAACAGCTATTACCGAATGAAACACGTCTAACAAGTTGCCGCAAAGCGACGTGTGCACACTTTGCTTCTACCTAATGTGGTCTTCTTAGTTTCTTGTCACTGCACAAGTATGCCCGTGGCTGTTGTTAGTTATTGGGCGTGTTTCAGTAGCTCATTTGTGCATGCAGGTAAATCGTGTGCTCACATAGGAGAGTTTCGATCTGGTGCAATGGGCCAACTCTGACGAGCTGTATTACTATGTCCGCTCTAACCGTATTATTGACCTTTATGTGGATCTAATTATCTGTTCCATACTGGCAGCCTGTGGTGAACGGATACAAAAGCGTTGAAAACATTGTCATGCCCGCATCAGGAATCATAACACTTGTAGTGGCGTAACAAGACGGAAGGGGGATGAAAGTGGGAAGTGCCTCCCCTACTTTCCGGTGGGGAGTTTGAGGGCGCCCAACGTTTTCTTGTACACAACTTAGTATCTCACAAGTTCACAGAATGTTCCGAAAGTACATCTAGCAACTTAAATATACGAATATTTGTTTACATTCGTACAGTTCTCTTATGTCGCATCGCGATTGTCAGTTTGAGACACTCGTGAAGGTATACGGTTGTGCAGGGGCGGTATACGTAGACTTTCGATTGCAGTGTTTGTACTGGGACCCCTGCCACAACATACAGCGTGCTTCTTTCCGGTCTCGGTATTCTGTATTAATGTTAACACCTTTATTACAAACAATGGTGTCGTAAATTTGGAAGACAATTATGCGGTGACCATATTATGTATTTGTTTTGCTACCAATGATTGTTAGAGGGTTTTTGGTACAGTCACAAATGCAACGTATTATTGAAACTAATGGGTGTTCATAATATTCATTCCATTTTCGTGCCGCATTTTATTTTGTGTATGTGGGGGGGGGGGGCATCATTTGCAGGGGCAGGCAACAAAAATTACTTGCCTCCTCAGACTACATTCAAAACGTTCATACGCTACGGCACTGACTACTCGTTTCTCCACAAGGTTGACCCGGAATCTGCAACTCTTGTCGTTACATTACATGGATATGTCTCAGCTTACAGCATCACCATGTTTCGCTTCACCATTCAATCTATTAAACCTTATTTTTCTGTATGCAGTTCATTATGAACATACGCATTGTTTTATTACACATCGTAGTCATTAACGACAAGTGTTTCCTGTCAGTGTTGTTTCTTTTTCAATAAGCATTCCAACGAAATCGAAATTGATACCACTTTCCATTTGTAATTTTACAGTTGACTCTCGGTGGAGGTATTCTCGCCACGCCTCTCGACATAGAAGCATCACCATTTGATTCTTCACATACGCTTCGGTGATTGAATTTTTCGTTTGAAGTGTCTACTTACACTACGAGCCGAGACAAATTCCTGGCACGGGTGGTCTGCTACACCCTGTATCTATCTATCTATCTATCTATCTATCTATCTATCTATCTATCTATCTATCTATCTATCTATCTATCTATCTATCTATCTATGCATATAAATATATACATAGATATCGTACCGAGCTCAATAGGTAGATTTTTCTTCGAAATCTACCTAAAATATGACTAAACACTCTGTTGTGACTACTTGCATATAGTCTCGCCTAATCAAATTTGAATAAGGGATTCAGTTACAGAAAATGTAGACTCTTTATTCCTTTTAATTGATGCTTCTTGACATGTCAAGTAAACAAAAACTTGAAAGAAAAGCAAACGCAAAACAAATACAAAGTTACTGCAAAAGCACCAACCTTGACCTTTATAATGAATTCTTGATTATAATTTTGATGATGATGATGACGATCAACATGATAAAATTAAAAGTGTGAAGATATTTACGCATGTTTATTTTAAGTCATATAAATTTTATTTTCTGTTTATATTCGTGATCAAGAAATGGCACCACTTCTTTCTTTCTTTTTTTAAAAAAAGAAAAAAATAGACGCTGCAGGTTTATTATTTTTGTGCAATCGGGGGTAATTCTTTAGGAGAGCTCCTTCTGGCATAGAGCACTCAGAACTACTCAAATGTGCTTCTTATACCCATGAAAGAAACTAAAATACGTCCAAAAATGTGGGAAAAGTTCCGAAAGTCGAAGTTTAAATGTTACATTAACATGACAAATTCTACTGTAGCAAACGTTTTTTTTTTAAATTTTCACGCATTTTAAGCTTTTTCATGGCTATAGAAAGCATAAAAAAGTATTTTGAGGAGTTCCCAGTGCTACATCACCGAACTTCAAATGATTTTCAAACGTAGAATCGAAATAAAAATATGCCTTATCTTAAAGAAGCGGGGTACAAAGTTTGGCAATCTCACTGCCGCTTTAACAAATCCAAAACATTTCCATCGGGGTCAGCGTTTGCACATAGTTCTACAATTTTGTAGTCAGTATGCCCGCATTCATAACACGGTTCATTTGACATCAAGGCACCAGCTACAGGAACCACGTAAGACATGTTGCACAACTCTATAACTATGGAATACTCATAATGACTAATACTTACACAAAATTTTTCCTTGCTTGCGATCCTTCCTTGTATACTTGTCATCAGTACAAGCACCAGTCCTGACGTCACGTCATACCAGTGTTGCCAACAACAAGCCTGTGAGCACAGCAACAGCAAACAATTGTTAAAATGCGCTAAATGATACTTTGAAAATCGCTTAAAAAACGCCAACCAAGAGCACACGTAGAAACAATGTCCCTGCGAAAGTCGCGTGTGCAATAAAAACACCAAACCTGACTTACCTAACCTCCAAATGCTCTTGATCACTACTTTTATTAAATTTCCTAATCCAACTTTGAAGTTGTTAAAAAAAGCACCAACCAAAAAGGAAAGAGAAACAATGTCTCTGTGCAAGTCGCGTGTGCAATAAAAAAGCACCGAACCTGACTTACCTAACCTCCAAGTGTCCTTTGTCACTACGTTTATTAAATGTCCTAATGCAACTCTGAAATTTGCTTTAAAAAAGCTCCACCCAAAAAGGAAAGGGAAACAAAGTATCTGTGTAAGTCGCGCGTGCAATAATAAAAAAAAACACGGAACTTGACTTTCTTAACCTCCAAATGCCATTGGTCACTGCTTTTTTTAAATTTCCTAATGGAACTTTGAAGTTGTTGAAAAAACACCAACCAAAAAGGAAAGGGAAAGAAAGGTATTTGTGTAAGTCGCGTGTGCAATAAAAAACACGGAACGTGACTTACTTAAACTCCAAGAGCCCTTGGTCACTACTATCATTAAATTTCCTAATGCCACTTTGAAAGTCTCAGAAAAGCGCGAATCAAAAAAGGAAAGGGAAACAACGTATCTGTGAAGGTCACGTGTGCAATAAAAAAAACGAACCTGACTTACCTAACCTCCAAGTGCCCTTGGTGACTACTATTATTTACTTTTCTAATGCGTGTATACGAAAAAAACAGAGGAAATGTTAATGCGCGACAGTAGGCGGGGCTTTAGAAACATATGCCTCTGTGAAACGCTAGTCTGGTAATTAGCAGTGCACAAAATGTCCTGTTTGGCAAAACTGTGACCTGCACCCACTGCAGGAGTCAAGACACAACAACCAACATGGTGGATTACTGTTCTACTAGGTAAACTAGAACATTCAATATTTCTTTCTATCATGTTACAAGTGTCCTTAAGACAATTTTACGCAGGGTTTAGGATATTCTGGATGCCAAGTAATCACGAAAACTCCATATTAAAAACTTACAACGCCATACAACAGAAGGAGCTCTTGTAAAGTATAATCCAATCAGGTTATACTTTGCCGAATTAAACGTAGGATTATTGCTTTTATATACTGACGTTATGTTTAAAGAAATTGTTTAAATGATTTTAGAAAGTATGACTTATGAATGTGATTTCTAGCATATATTAGTGTGAGTCTTTGTTACGGGTAGTAGAAGAGCGATTCGAACAACATGTTCCTATGTTTAGAGGAGGTGGGAGTTGGCTAGGGCAGCTTGAAAAATAAGCGTCCAATTTAATATGGATTTTCACACATTTCTAGGAATATCGTAGTTTCATGTGATTCCTTAAAGAAAATAACTCGATATTTCCTTTAACATATTTCGTGGTATTATGAAGGTACTTAAGTGAAAATCATATGTGCTATTTTCTGTTTAGAAATAAGCATTAAAATAATGGAAATTTGCATCAGAAATTTGTAACATGTGCAACGAAAATATCCTTTATTTCTAAGAACGAATACGTCTTGGAACCGTCAAAAATTTACTTTTACTCATGTCATGTATTGTGTTTAGGGGTCCATTGAGTCTTTGTTTCGCATTAAGCACAAAAAACACGATATTCATTGAAATGTTTGAAATCTATGTTAAACTGAATGCTTATTTTGCAGGCTACGGTAGCCAATTTTCTCTTCCTCTTAAAAGCCGTACATTCTAGTTCAAGCACACCCACGAGACGGGTACTTGTTTTGTATAGGCAACCAATAAAAGTATTAGTTCCAAAATAACCACATTTTATCGTCAAGTTTAGGATACTATCAGTAATATTACAATATCATTTTAGTGAATTATTGACGAAATCTTACTCAATTTTAACTGCTATTCCCAGGCATATTTATATAATCATTCCAATCTGAACAGATATTGAACCACTTTTGAATATTTATTTAGGCAAATAAAATGACTACATGCCCTCCTCAAAACTGAAACAAAATTAAACCAGTGGATGCTTTATTCAATAACAATTAAATTTCTCTCGAATTTGACTAACACTTATTCTGTGTATACTTTGAATTCGCTCTCAGTGTCATATAACATCACCTCTAATATACGTTGTTTTCAACGGCTTCACTGTCACCAACCAATACGTGTTACAACTCTCGATTCATTATTCAATATAATATTCATTTCTACTTTTTCATGCATTTTATTACACTATATGACAGGGATGAACGCGTCTTCCGCTGTGCCTGCCACACAGATATAGGATAAATTCGTTTGAGATCCAACTGGCATTCAGATATAATGATTTTAACCTATCGTATTGTTTCTTAGATTTCTGTAGAGCTAATTAATACACGGGAGTGGATTTTAGCCCTCAACCATTTATTTATAAAAGATAGTAACGTTAACAAAATTACCGTCCCGTAGGAGACTAGTTATAGTGAATAGAGAAGGATGGTTTCTGCAGACTTCTTCTTCTTCTTCTTCTTCTTCTTGGGTGATCGGTAGTAGAATCCGGTTTTGAAGGATAGCACCGGTTGCTTAGCCAACCTGGGTGCCGGGAGTTGTACCACTTGGGTAGCAAACTAAGTACGGACAGAGATTTTGGTTAAGGTGAGAGTACACACCAGTTACATAGTCAACTGAGTACCAAGGAGTGTTCCAAATGCGTAGCCAACTGAGAACGGAGGAAGGAAAGGAGCTGACCACCGGAGAACGAGCGATCCCTCTTGCCTTGCGTTGGTCCATTTTATAGGTGATTTTGGGTGTGTGTCTTCGTTCTCCTCCTTTGGCGACTTTAGCTCCATCTGATGTTTACTTGTAGAGTTGACTGTTGTCTGCTCCAGTTTATGTGTCACAACTTTGATATTCTCCATACGAAAGCTTTGCTTTTATATACCAAAGGTAAAATAAAATAATGGCTGAGCAAAGCACTACAATTTATTTTAAAAAATTAAAATTTTTGGAAACGTTTTCGCCGACTACCAAAACACTCGGCTTCCTCAGACACACTTAGAGGAGTGTGTCTGAGGAAGCCGAGTGTTTTGGTAGTCACAACTTGTTTACATCACTTATACACATGTTTGTCCTATAAACATGATTGTTTGTTTACGTAATATCCACGTGCTCAGAAGACACGCGGAAAATACATTCCCTCCCTCTCTGGAAAAAATACTAAACAAAAGTAGGTGTTCTTGTGAACTATCTTTTTTTTTTGTTCTTTTCTCGCTCACTAACACATTTTTTAGTTTTCTTACCAGTTACACTATAATCACTTCACTTTATATGCACTTACACAGATAGAAGTTTGTATATAGAAAGGCTCGCTTTGTAGGAACACTTGGTAACTAATAACGTTGTACCATAGAAAGACAGATTCAGCCTGATTCGGCTTCATTATCCTCGAGTCAGTGGGTCGTATTAGTGTTTGCTATTTTAATTAGTACTTGTACACGTGGTCACTAAATGTTGTGTTGTTTTAGCACTGTTGAAAATCGTTTCCTCGTACACTGTTGTTGAGTTCTTGGGTGCAATGTTTAACATGCAAGTGTTGGTTTCACTATTATTGTGCAGGTCTGTGTCAAGTGACGATATCTTGTTCGTGATTTATTCACTGTTTGAAAAGAGCGTTCTTTTTATGACTTGACGCAGTATATAAATAAATAAAATTGATTCTACGATGACGGTTATTGCGATGACACTAGCTATGATATAGATATCCTTTTTCTGAAAAAAAAAGAGTTAATTTAGGTTTCCAGCTTTTCTTAAGCGATAGTATGCAATACATAATGTAACCGTTAGTATGATAAATAGTATAAAAATTTGCTAACTATTGCTATTATGGTTCACGATAATGAAGAGTGTAGGTGCAGGTCAGAGAACTTGTTTGGTAATTTATTCTTCTAGTGTTTGACTTCTTTTCTATTTTTTAATGCAAACACAAATACACATGGGTATCTCCGGACGGCAAAACTCTCAACCAGATCGATCACGTATTAGTAGACAGACGAAGACACACCAACATAATGGACGTTAGGTCGTACAGAGGAGATGAAGGTGACACCGACCATCAATTAGTGATCACAAAAGTAAGGGAAAAGTTATGCATCGCGAACAGAGAAAGCAAGGGATCAAAACAACTGAAATTCGAAGTGAAACTCTTAAATAATCCGAGCATAAGAGCAGATTACCAACTCGAACTCTCAAATAGGTTCGAAATCCTAGCCGACTCGAGTAATAATAATG
>JAGDQP010002274.1:0-44762 GCA_022664845.1 Lepisma saccharinum
TATATATATATATATATATATATATAATGTGTTAAGTAGTACAGATAAATACAAGCTATTAATGTATTTGAGGAAAATTCGGTAACACTGTATATTTTTTTTTGTGAATTACAGAACGCTTATCACAAGCAAATTATAAGATACTTTTATCTGTAAAAATTAAAAAACAACTAAAAAAAACAATCCTGATATAAATAAAATAAGCAAACATTATTTTTAACAAAAGAAGTTTACGTGAGCACTTCGCAAACTCAGTGACCAGCTGGTCTAGATCTAGTGCTCGCAGAATATTTTTATTATAAGCCAAGAGAACGAGGTCCGATTTTCTTTTCTGTCCCATGGAGAGGCGTTGGGGGCGAACGAGAGCCGTTGTGAAAAGAAATTTTCCACCATGGCCATGCTATTTTCCACAGACGAAATAATTAGATCAGCTTCTGTAAGCATCTTTAGGCCCGGAAGAGCCTCACCATACTTCCCAATTTGTTCTGCGAGCTGCTCTAGAGATGTGGTCTCGCTCATCTGTCGATTTGTCAGATCTCATTCCTGCTTCAAATTCTGAAGAATTTTGCAATGGTCGTCTTTGTATTTCACGACATCGCACAGAGGTTTCAAATTTTCTTCACTTGTGTTACCACTTAGCAAGTGTTGAATGGCTCCGATCACAGCCGTCCCTGTCTCACTAAATCTGCTGCGAATTTCTTCAATGGAGAGATCGAGAACTTCGTAGAATAAACTTCTCAGCTCATTCCCGTCTTCCTTTCTCTTTTCCAAATTTATGCCTTCAAAATCAACAACTGAATCAGCGAACGTACTGGGTATGGTGTATTTGCGTGTTAATGGTGGCTGTGTCGAAGTGTTCAATGCATATGCCTTCATTGCATCATCTAGGAGATTTCCAAGATGCTTCATCTACTTCTACGTCTTGCCGACAAGATCGGAGTTGTTCCGTTACAGATTCTATTAACTTCCCAGCAGCATCAATGTCCAATCTCTCCTTTGTAGCAGTGCATTTGCCGGTTTTAGATATCCAAGCACCTTGAACACGAGTTCCGCAAGAAAGCAGAAAGTCTTAGTAGATATTTGATGGAGTATTCCGGTAGCTTCAACTTTCAATGAGGCAAGTTCTTCGTGGGAAATTTGGATTGCTATCAGCGCACTTAATATGTGAATCCTGTCGTCATGAATCACTGTGACTGTGTCTAGATGTCCAGTCCAACGTTGTTGCAACAATCGCTTTAAACTCTTTCCTGCGTATTCTGCTGCAACGTGTCCTTTTCTGAAAATCAATATAGTTGTTGACAAATATCGAGGAACTCTTTCAGTTCAGGAACTGATTCAATTACTCTAGTAACAACCAAATGCAACTGGTGATTGAAGCAGTGAACAAACAAAATATTTCTCTTCAAATCCTCAGACAACAATGCTTGTACTCCCCTTTTCTGTCCGCTCATGACTGGTGCTCCATCGTAGCACTGCGCTATTATATTTTCGGTTCTGAATTCTACTTTCCTTAAACAGTCTAAGATGGCATTCTTAATGCGGACAGCATCTTACTTGTCCAACTTCAGTATAGCTACGCATCTTTCTTGTACTTTAAAGTTCACAAGATACCTAACTGCAACAGACAAATCTTCGATGCGTTGCTTGTCTCTGGTTTCATCTGCAAGTAATGAACAAAATGTGCTTTCGTTCGCTACATTCACTATTTTTCTCACAACAGATTCTACCATAAAATGAATTATTTCATTCTGAATATCCGGGCTAGTGTACTTTGCATTGGCAGGGATGGTTTTGACGATTTCTGTTAATTTCGGATCTTTACGAATACTAAATTCAAACAGATTTAAGAACAACCCACTTGAAGGTTCTCCGGGTCGCTCACACCCAAAATCTCCCCTGAACAACAACTGATTTAAAGCCAAGAATTGAATAACTTCCATCACACTTTTCTCATAGTACCTATTCTTCACTATTACTTCACTACATACTTGTTTCCTGACCGTTTCGCCCGAGTCCTCACGTTTCAGTTGCTCCAAGTAGCAGCCATGGCGTACCTATGAGTATCAGATTCGGCATGACGAGAGAATCCCTTATTTTTCTCGGTCGCATGTTTCCAGTCTCTAAAACCATTATGTACAAATGAGGGATCACTGTTTCGTGATGGATGTTTCCGGCATGGGAAGCAAAAGGCAGCATCTAACATCACAGAATACTCGAGTCAGTCCCAAGTTTTATACCATATTGGACGAAATCGTCGAATTGCACCAGAGATTTTGGAACCTGGAAAATTTGCAAGATGCGGCCGAGCGGCCTTTGTATCGCCAAGGTCTTCTACGGTTGCAACACGGCGAAAATCAGATGTTTCACATTCAGTTTCTACTCCAGCTTCTTCAGATGTTGATGTCGATGGCACAGCTTCCGAATTAGTTCTACTTCCGACACTTATTGCACTAAAAATTACTTGATGGATGCTTGCGTCATTTTATGGTGTTATTTATAATGAAGTCAGTGCAGTCATTAGAAATGTCTGTCGAAGCAGCTTCGCTTATAACTGGTGTTAATAAGCCTTTTGTTTCCTTATGAAAATTTACTTCACTCTACCGCTATAGCTACCGCGCCCAATATAATAGTGTGTTGTAAAATCTTTCTTAGTATAGGCCTTCTGTTCTGCTGCCATCTATGTTGTTTTGTATGTGGGCAGAACTATTGTTTTCTTCGTTCTCCCCGCAAAGACCCAAACAACTCGATTGTTTATAAATATTTTTGGAAGCAGGGGAGAAAATGCATTGTTGTAGCGTTTATACTAAACAAGAA
The DNA here is from genome assembly GCA_022664845.1 of Lepisma saccharinum. NCBI lineage: Eukaryota > Metazoa > Arthropoda > Insecta > Zygentoma > Lepismatidae > Lepisma > Lepisma saccharinum. Next base: position 2,815 of record JAGDQP010002274.1, read on the forward strand.
CTTCATGATTTTTTTCCAGATCGCTTTTTGTTTCATTAATCTACGGGTTTAGTTTCATTAACGTCCAAAAATAAAAGTGAGAAACAAAAATGCTGAGCGCAAAGCACGTATAAATGCGAAACTTACAAGAAAATGCTGTATTTGTATCATTGAAATCGGAATATTCTCTTTTTTGTTTCTTTATAATTCAAATATAAGTTCTTTTTATTTTTTGCGAAAACAGCCCTTGTCAATCTGTAACGAAATTGTATACTTTGTATTTTGTGAATAGTTTATGCTTTCTTGCTGTGCGAAATATAAAATTTTAAACAATAAATATAATCCTGATATCTTCTTCTAGAACACGCAGAAAGTATCGTAGTGACAGTGTGTATAGGGAACGTTTATTTTTGTCTTTGAAAAGGGTTGTTTTTGCAAGAAACCTTTCAATTGAAATATTCCCATTTATGTAAATCTGAGTAATACTGTTTAACATTTGATATTAATACACAACATAAAAAGTCTACATTTGATTCAAAATTTAGTGTTGTGGGCTTAGATGCAAATGGCTATTCTTCGAAACGGCATCTTGTCTTACGCCTTAAATGCTTGTAATGGTGCCATTAATGGGTCCTCAAACGCTTGCAATGAGAAAACTTAATGTGAGAAATATTGGGCACGTTTAGCATTAGCAACAAGCCTATCATTTTCGAAGAAATAGTAATACGCGCTTAAATTTAATTTTCGTTGGTAAATAAAATAACAAGAATTTCATACCTGGTTCTTACTAAAACAATTTAAAAGTTCTCGGAAGCTTTATCTTTTAGAGCGGGCTAAATATATTTTAGGGCGGACACTGTCCACTCTAGCCCCCCTAGCTACGGGCGTGGATCTAGACTACCTCTTGGTCGTGTAGGCCTAGATGAAATACAATATTTTGATGTACCTCTACAACGTCTGGGCGATGCGGCACAGAATCAGTCAATCTTGATAGTTACGTTTCTGAAATATTGACGTTGATTAGTCATACTATTGTAGCTACTCCACTTTACTTTTTGTAACTAATTTGATTGTAGACCACACAAACAAAAACTTCGTTTAACTGTGCACTTTAAATTTGATACGACTGTAACTAAGGCCAATGTTACTATTTTCTCACATTGCAACGCGAACACGCAGTACCATACACAACGGTGTGCGACACCAATACGTAGTGTAACCGAATAATTCCTAGCTGTTCACATCTGACAAAGGTTTTGAAGTGTTTTTAAGGTTTCGTAGGTTTGAGCCAAAGATGCATAAGTGGACGGAACTTTTCTGTTGTACAAGGACTCTAAATGAAATATATTGCATTCCTAATATAAATAGAAAGCTTTTGTATATTGCAGGGTCAATTTCTAAATGTATACATTTAAAAAGGACTAAAATTTTAACTAATTCATTGATCATCAAATGTCGCTAGGGATCCGGTAATAGTAAAAAACGTTTTTTCAAAGTAGCATGAAAAGTTAAAAAAAAATCCGGTGCTCAATTTTTTCGTTTTTTGTTACATCACTAAATAAAACATGTGTTTACTTGGTTTATAGGAACATGTATATTAAAAAAAATATGTATTTATACGATTACCACTGCTAGAATTGATAAACTCGTGGATGGAACAAAGGGACGACTGTAACCCCTAGAGAGACGTATTATGACGTAGAATGAGACAATTCAATTCAATTTATTCAATACAATACATTTTTAAATCGCAGCTAAATGACCAAGTGATTCAATATTGTGGAGTCACGATCAGAGGGTTTAAATATCCGTGACAACCAACTCTCATTCTCCATGAGTCCACTCTCAGATATTCGATACACTTCGATGGACGACGCCATGTTTCACGTAAGTTTACTTCCCAATCTTTTGCTTTGAAACCATTCAAAAGTACTCCAGCTCTCAATTGCAGGAATCGTAGTGATTGCTAATTTGTGTAGAAATGCCAAGTGCATTATGTGGCTTCGTAAGAGCTGGCAGTTGCTCTTCATAAGCTATTATTCAAATTGACACGTCGACTTTAATTTCCGTTCCTTAAGTGCTGATAGAAATATCATTAAGGTCCATACTCGGAACAAAATACCACGTAATTTAAAAGAAAAGCAGAAGCTTTACGGCACATATTTTAGCACGATTGAACGCATGAAAATTAGAGAATAAAACAAAATATTTAGTGTATTTTATAGAAATTGGAAGCGAGACGCTGGAGCGCTCAGAAATGGTAGAAAGTGCGATGATCAAGCTCCATTGTAAACTTGCTAAAAATGCACGATTCACGAGATTGCTGATACACTTATTTACACATAAATTTCACGCAATAAGAAAACACTGATACTGCAAAATAGACCTAATAGAAGTAATCACAGGAACTATAAAATATACAATGTTTTCACTCGAAATAAATGCTCTCATAACACACAAAACAGGTTTCTTTTGTTTTCAGAACTTGAAAATAATTGGCACAATATTTGGTAGGATACGTAATGTGACACTTGCGAAATTACGACGCGCTATTAGCATATTGTTATAACAGAAAGAACAGCTATTTCTCTGGTTACAAACTCAATTCGAATCACTGAAGCACAATTTACACTCACACACATGCGTAGACATGCGTACACTAAAAATAGTGGCAATAACAGAGTTGCACTTCAATTAGTTTGCACTTCAAATTTTTCACTTTGGAGTGAACTGTTGCTAACAACCGACGCTATCGACTGACGCGGGAAATGGTACGTAGCGCACTTGCACAGATGGAAATCAGTCATAGACTAATAACGGGTGTAATCGAGGTTTGCAAGTCAACACACACAACAGTTTCACGACACACAGCACTTCTTGCAAGACTGACCAGGCAACAGGCAACCTGCATCTTATCACAAGTCAACAAGTGAGTTGGCAGGGAGTTCCAGGGCGGCTTGCCACGAGTGGACCACGAAGATCTGCGGTTCTGCGGAAGTAAATAGTGTGGGAGTGTGACGAGACGTGTTATCTAGACCAGTGGTGGCTCTAGTTGAAACAGTAGGTGAAGTTCTACCAAAGCATTTGTATATAAACACGCTTTCATATTAGCTACTTGTAACAGTTATCCTGAATATCCAGACTTTATCAATTTATTCTTAATGTCGTGCACTCGTATTACTCAATTTTGAACATCCTGCTGGATTGCCCCTCCCCAATACACCATGAAATGATTAATTCATATTGTTCTCCTTAATACTGATTTTCTACCTCCCAAAACAATTCATCGTTTCAGTCAGTTTGCTACTTCTCTTCAAAATGACCACACCTTCACATGACTGTGCTAAGTACATTTATGATTGAAATAGAAATAATACTTTTCTTGAGTTTGTAATTAAGTAATTTTTCAAACAGTGAAACTCTATGGGATTTTTGGTGCGTGGGGTCCCCGTTTCGCGGGTTTTGTAGTGGACAAAGGCCTTGTGCGTGCATTTTCTCGGGGCTCTTCCGTTTTTTCTTCCATTTTCTTCATTCCACCGATTCTCGCATCATTATCCATTCGGCCAGAGCCAAAGTAGGTATATAAAAAGCCATAAATATTCAAATTTGAATGTAACTCCACAAATCAACTTGAGCATTCTTTTTAAAACTTTGCTTCATGTTCTCATGATGTATTTAATGCAATTAAAGATTTTTTTCTTACTACAAAAGTATGGTTCTCTTTTAGGGTAATATAGCACTTATTCAGAGCTGCACATGAGGCAAAAAGCGACCAAAACTAGACTACATTTTGGTATCGTAATTTCCCTTCGGTTCCACATCAGAACCTTTAATTTTTTAGCCTTTTCCACACCACCCTTAAGATTTAGTGCATTGGCATGTTTTCTTAAACACAGTATTCTGAGAATGCTTAAGACAGAATTCATAGAAATGTTTTGTCCATCATAGAATGAAGGAAATAGTAGACAGAAACTCAATCAGATACAAGGACGTTTTGTAAACTTCCCTTTTATGTAATTTTAGTTCTAATCATTTCGCTAGTCGCAAAGAAATACGAGTAGTTAAGTTTAAGTTTCCACAAACACCGCCGTGAACTGAACTCTTCTGCATTAAGTCAGTCGACCACCGGTGTCAGGTTAATGAACTAACAGGCTCTCGTATATTACGCACACATCTAAAAAAAACAATCTATTTTTCTATTCACGTTAAACCAACAGGCTCCATTTCATACCTTCTTGCACAAGCTGTTACTGCTAATTCTGTTACCTCATAATCTGCTTAAATATCTGTCCTAAACAATTACTGATATCTGTGTCATTAGACCACATTAACTGCGAATGTAAATATTTTAATCTGTATTATTCTCATGGTAAAGGTTTAGGCAGTATTCGATTTGTTATAAATTACGAAGGAGGACTACAAAACTAGTATTTGCTTGTAACTTTCAACATACTATCTGTTTGGGTAGATATATTAAGATTTATTCTTGGTTGGGATGATATTCGGAATCAACTACCGGGGATGAAATTCTCACGCACCAGGAAAAATCCTGGAGGGTTTTGTCAGTATCTGCTTGAGCGAGTCTCTCTAGCTAGTAAACTTATTTTCATTTTATGCATTGAATAGATATTAATATTAAAGTTTTCATCATATACATAATCAATGCATGTATCTGCAATATAAATTTACACGATCATTTTATCACCGACAAGATTTTTAAGCAGTCTTTAAAACCTAATAGTGAAGATGCGACCAATTAATATACATAAAGCTTTATAAATATAAATATTTATGTCCCTAATATAAAGCTAATATAAATATTTATGTCACTTATCAAATTTGTATATGCTCCGGATTATGACGAGGATATATTTTCTTTTTCCATTTAAGTGGAAAATTGTGGCTTTGATATTTGATGGACAGATTAACTCCCATACTTGGCTTCAATTTTTTTAAATTCACTTTAATGCCTTTAGGCAACTATAGCTCAGGCCGTATGGGTAGATGACGATGGGATGAATTGGTAGAATGAAGAAAATGAGAGGAAATGGGAGCACCTCGAGAAAACCCACGCACACGGTGTTTGTTCACCGCAAAGCCCACCCAGCACGAGCAGGGATCGATCCGACGACCCTAGCACCAAAGATGAATACTTGGCTTCGACATAGGCACAAACCGATATGCGTGTATAATAATTACATGTGATGGTACTAATGATGAATCTAGGGGCCGGGACGAGAGAAATCCCCTTGGAGCTTCAAAATTATCCTGGGAGTTTGTTATGAGCCATAGCAAAAGATAAAATATTGTTCTTGAAAGTCAAGTTCTTCTTTTGGCGCAATTTCTACCACACCCCCACTCACCTCCTGAATTCTCTGCATTTAGCACTGAGTGAGAAGACTTCAGCGACTTGATAGTTATACTTACGTTGAAATTTTTCTAGTTCATCCGCAACATGCGTTTGAATTTTTTCCTTTTTTTATCTTAAAAGCGTGATGATAGATTAACTTACTAGGTTTTAAAATCGTACATACTTTAGCTAAGATGCTAAGCATCCAATTTACTATATATTTTCTAGTAGTAAAATCTGGATTGTACATCGTACAGGCGATGAAATTCCTTACGACCCTGGTAATTATCATGTAGTTTCCAGCCCTGTCGCAACCATTCATAGTGCTGCTAAGGTGGGATTTCGAGAAAACAATTCCAGTATCTAACTATGCATTGGGCAGTGAATCTCTTTTGGAAAGAGCAAGAGAGAATTTCACAGGCGCCAAAAAGTAGGAAAGAAAGGAGTAGGTCTCTGCCAACGCTAAGCTCCAGGCCGCTTCTGATTGGTCAGAATGGTCTGACCTAGAAGTTCACCTTCTGCTACAAATAGTGGACCTCACTTCCGCTCAAGACTCAACGTCAGTAGAAAAGAAGATAGCTAGGGAGAATTCTATCCTTCCTTCCATCCTTTTGCTGAGACACTAAAGGAGCCTACTTTGCAAGATGGATGGCGCCTTCTAGCGTCAATATTGTGACTTACTTGTAGCCAACTTTAATAAAGCGAGTAGGTGTTATTCTTGCTAGCATTTTATGATATTCATTTCATTATTTTTGAAACTAGTGTTTTCTTTATTTAATTAATGCAGAAAAAAAATTGTAGGTGAAGTACAGCTTAACCCACTTCACCTGAAAAACCGCCGCTGATCAAGACATACTCTACACGATCATACACTTATATAATACACTACATTATACATACACACATTACTTATTTCTTATATTCATACATTTTACCAATTATACACAATTTTCTTCTTCCCTCTCTGTTGCTCTCTCTTCCCAATTTATTGTCCCATATCCGTCCGGACTAGACCTTGTAACACTTACTACCCGATTATGAAATTTTATATTTTTGCCATTCTCCTTGCTTCCGGATAATACGCTACACACGCTTCTGTAAAGTCTATATTTAGTACGTCTTTTATTCCTATTATTACTAATTAACATACTACTGGTATTAATTGCAAGGAAATGTCCATTTGGTCGATTCCATTTTCTCGTGAAGAGGTGCCTTGGATAAAATAGAAAACAATAGCGAGTTGACACGTCCTCCGGAAGGACTATCGCGAAAACAAGGAGAAAAACAGCCTTGCTACTATATACAACATGTACCAGGAAATTCTTTAGTATATTTTTAATTTTGCTCAAGAACGAACAAATGTGATCATTGAAAAGAAGTTCTTTAACAGTATGACACTTTAGGCTCATTTAATTGAGATTGGAGCACAGATACACAAATATTACGGTTAAAATTTCCGAAAACAACAAAAATAATGCAAAATTTCTTCCCGGATACAACGCATTAGAACAATTTAGTTCTAAATGTAGGAAATTGGAACAGTAAGCAAAAGAACCAACGAGATAAATACCTAGTGAGTTACTCTCACACGATTCACTCCGTCCGCAAGGCTGCTATGCATATGATAAGAAAAGTCAAAAGAGGTTCTTTTTCACGAAGATTTCATAAACATATTTTTAAAAAACAATGAAAACGAAAATGGTTACATAATTGTGTGATATCTAAATTAATATGTAATAATTTTATATCTTGTAGAAGAAAGGCAATCCAATGTATTATAATAGAGGAAGTCGTCAATATCTAGAGATGCATCAAGAAGGCGGATGATCAAATGTAGACACCGATGATTTGTAATAGGATAATATGTAAATTACGTAAGTAAATAATTATTGCAGTAACAATGTAATTGAGAACAAAGATGTTAACATGAAGCCAGACAAAATGTAATTGTTTGTGGCTAAAAATCTTGATAAGAAATAATAATTGATGTAAAACTGCAGTTTGAAGAAAATCAGGCAAGTTATATCAATGCAGATTTAATAACAAAAGCTTTAAGAAAAGAAGTAAGCATATTATGCAATTTCGTAACCCATCAAAACTTGATCAAAATTACAAACAGTAATGGTCTAAAATTCAGTTTGTAAAGAAGCAAATCCCCATCACAATTTCCCTGATCCCCCTAGAAATCAGAAACAACTCAAAAGCAGAACGAAGGGACAACATAATAATTGGAAATAAGGCTATTGAAACTGAGGTAGTGTTTTCACTGCTTCTGCCAGGCCGGACCTCTTATGGGATATGCAGTCCTACTTACTTCAGTAATTTGAAGCAGATTTTTAAACTAATTATTTCATACACTGAAAAGTATAAAAAATTTCACCCACCCAAATTATTTTCTTTTCTACTAAAGATAACAAACCCCAAATCATATAAACGTGAAAGAAACACTGGAAAAGGGAAATGTAAAGCGTGACATGTAAACTGAATCAAGAAAATACATACAAGTACAGTGAAAACACATATTTACAGTACATTTTCTAGGAAGGTGAAGAATGAAAAGAAAAGTATTGGTACTTACAGCTATTCTAGGTCAAACGAGTAGAAAAACATCCAATGGGTTCATCTTGAGTAAACCCAACCTTCAAAAATCTATTGGACGTAGAGATTGTAGCATACAGCATAATGGAACGACCGGAAAACGAGATTCAAATATATTCGAAAATTACGACAATCAGTAAAACCGGTCTATGATAAAACGTGAAAATAATTGCGAAGCAGAATATCATTTGCTACGGCGAAAGTAGCTCGATATTTAGAATCAGTTACATCGGCATATACATTGTTTTGGATACCCGACAAAAACTCAGCAATATAATAGTCACAGTTTCAACAGGAGTTAGGACTATTCTTAGAAACGCTCCGAGGACTGAGACAAACACAGTGATCATGACAAGTCGACAAAACGGCGATGTGAGAAAGTTCTCACATAGGCGATAGAAATTCGACAAGCTGAGCATTTTTAAGAAGTTCAAAACATAGTAAAGAATAAATGTACAGGTGTATACACACTAATGATGTAAGAAACTTATAGAAATAATCGAACATGTACCTACAATTTTGTACAGACGCGAAAGCGTAGATAAAAATATGTTATTTTAGTGTTATGAATATATTACTCTAGTAACAGAACAAGAAACAGTTTTGGATTCAATGTGTCTCCCACTTCTCATACCGGCAGTGGGGAGGCGCACATATTTTTATCTTGAATTTTAAATAATTTCTGAACACAGTCTAAGGGAATATAGCAGTTCTTGCAAGCTACCCCTAATCAGAGAGAATAGAAAGAAATCCAATACTGTTTCCATATTTTTAGAGGGAAAATATTGTTTTATATAATGACGAGATAAGAATTAACACTCCCCCTATATTATTATTATGTTATAGATAATACATGTGTTTAACGGTAAAATAAGTGGATAAGTAACAAACTATTACAGTTATAGCAAAATATATAAGATTAAAATAACGAAACACGAAATAACACGTTTGTAGTTTAGTGCGGAAACATAAATAAATATGAATACAAGTTATATCGCAATATACGAACTACAAAAATTTAATGTCTCACTATTTAGTTAAGAAATAGGAAACGAAAATGTTCCATAAAATAATAAGATAAAACGATAAATGTATAGTTGTGTCAACAATGACTGGGTTGGTAAGATGCCTATTTTCCCCCGTGCACCGCTAGACCAGCGCACAACCCGAAGAAGGTTTTTGTGTGCAACTCACAGCGTCAAGCGAGAGGGCAACAAGAAGAGAAAGTAGGTGAAACAAAAAACCTAGCTAGAACTGGTTTCTGTAGCAACAAGGCCATGCCTAGAAAAGGATGGAATGAGTCTTCCTTCCTTCTTGCCTTATCTCCCTCTCCTCTTGTGTTGGCCTCAGCACAAGCTGAAACAGAATAACTTTTCCACGACTCTCTTCAGGCAAAGCTTCATGGTCGCATACAGAAGAAGACAAAAATGATGCAAATGAAACGTATATAACCGAATCAGTAAAATAATATATTTTATATTATTTATAAAACATAAGGCTGTTATTTGATATATCATACAAAGGTTAAGAGAAATAGCAATTATTGTAAATATGACAAAATAGGTAAACAAATATTAAAATACTCAATGAAAAATTAGAACGAACACTTTATAACGTATAGCAAACAGTAACGTACCGCAGTCGAATTGATTAGGAACATTTCATATGTCCCCACCCCTGATCATAACGATAAAATACGAAAGTGATATAGCAACAGAATGACATTGCCTGTTAGTTAAAAAGGAAACTTATTGGTTTTAACCTCTCCCACAAGTTATAGTGACAAGACGGTTTGAATACTTAAAATAAAAACAATTTACTACAGTGCGAAAATAGGTTTCTTTCATAGGACACCAAGACATTGGATTATAAAAAATAAGTGATCATGCGAAAACTCAAGACCACATTTTCGTCGTTATTAGAAACACAAGACAGAATTTTTCGTTCGCTGAAAGGCAACAATACAATAAATAAATGCGATACTATTACACACAGTATTTTTAGGGACTAGTGATTTAGCCCTAGACAAGAAAATAATAATGCACTTACGGTTAAAGCTCGCGTTTCACACGAAAAGTTATTGCGAAAATATTTACTTCCCTAGCGTGTGGCAATATGCATGCATAAACATGGAACTTTCGTCCATAATTCAGAAAAAGACCATAAAGAAAAGTGATGACGTATCGATAGTCCTAATATAGTGACACTAGTATGAAAAGCACTACGATATCTTCTTGTGGAAAATGTCAAGTATCTATCTAGCACAGTCCAAAATTAACGACTGACATTTTGTAAACGCAAAAAAGTGTGGATGGATAACTAAACACTTTAAACAAGACAAAAATCGAGCCTTTCCGATAGTCAAATATTCACGATACAATCGTTGAATTCGTATAAAACGATCATACTCCGCTCCACTCATGTTTAAAACGAACTAAAAGTGACACAATAAAGAAGACCAACGGAAATGCGTGTATAAGCAATTACAAGAGGAATCCGAGGATAAGTTTTTTTTTTTCAAGTGAAAGATTACAACAGGCACAGTACAGTTATTCAGCTTATTGGTTGATGTAAGAAGAAGAATGAAAGGACAGGAATGTGTAAATAAAAGTTAACAACAACAATGATTATATCATAATTTCATTCCATGGTCATATTTTATATTTTCTTTGAAACAAAATGTAATAGTAAATTTTAAGGGGGAAAATAAGGTTATATTGTAGTTATAATGGCAAAACGGGATTTATAGGTGTTAAGTTGAAATGTGTACTCATAATACTGTTTTATGTATTTTTCCAGACATCTTACACAGAACGATCCTAAACCACGATGTAAATTGTAACCAAATATGTTTGTAAGTATTATTATTGTAACAGAACCAGCTTTTATCATTCTGACGACGAACAAGCAGTATGGGTCCAGGGGAATGTGATATCGTCACCCTGAACCAGGAATTAAACATATTTGGAAGCTGAACTATATTAATATCTTTGTTAAAACGTAACTGCAAAGTCAAATATTGTAAAACAGCAAAATAGAATAATTATGAAATATGTGAAAAGTAAGAAACATCCAAAGAATCTAAACTAAGTAATAAATCTCTAATGCTTGAGCAACAGGCAACGTTTCTGGGATAAGTAAAGGTAACCAACCGCTAGGAGGATTGCTTAACTCGTGGATGGAGCAAAGGGACGACTGTAACTTTTAGGGACGTATTATGACGTAGAATGAGATATTTTTAAATCGCAGGTAAATGACCAAGTGATTCAATATTGTGGAGGGTTTAAATATGCGTGACAACCAACTCTCATTCTCCATGAGTCTACTCTCAGTTATTCGATACACTTCGATGGTCGACGCCATGTTTCACGTAAGTTTACTTTCCAGTCTTTTGCTTTGAAGCCATTCATAAGTACTCCAGTGCTCTCAATTGCAGGAATCGTAGTGATTGCTAAATTGTGTAGAAGTGCCAAGTTCGTGATGTTCCTTTGTAAGAGCTGGCAGTTGCTCTTCATGAGCTATTATTCGAATGGTCACATCGATTTTAATATTCTCTAATTGTTGATTGAAAGACCAGTATCATTAAGGTCCAGATTTCGAATCTCAGTAGAGCTAACAGATAAGTGACTTTAGGAAACGTTTCTTTGTTCTCTGGAATTGAATCATCTGCATTTCTAGACGTAATAAGTGATTATTAGTGAACTATTATCTGAAGCTACGAATGTGTTATAGAACGCACTAAGTCTAATCACATTATGCTAAAACTTAGAGGTTAGACGTTACGATTCACGGAATCGTTCACAATATAGCAAATATATATTAGTATAATCAAAGATTACTAAGCACATTACGCTTTTATTGTACATTCGAGAAACTCCTGCAAGAAATAGAATGTATTCTGAAACTAACCAATTTTGCAATTTTCTCAGAAATTTGTCCATATGTTCGTTGGTTAAAGTCACAGGCAACTTACTATACAATTTTATTCCTAGGGTTTCATAGCCGTTGGGCAGTCTTTGATATAGTACATTCATATGTTTATTATTCCTAGTATTATAAAAATGGACATCTTGTCTGAGTTGTAGATTTGGAGTTTTTCATGGAGTGCTGTGTAAATGTATAAATTTATTAGTGATGATTTTATACTTGATAAACATTGGTCTACAGTGAGCTAATCTGTGTAAATTTGAGATAATCTGATAGCGGTTTTCTGTATTACAAAGATGTTATTTACGTGACAATTGTTTCCCCAAAATAAAATGCCATACAAAATTACACTATGAAGAAGCATAGTAAGCTGATTCAACACAGCTATCAGGAACGTGATTTTTCAGTTGTTTATACAGAAATATCATTCTTGAGAGCCTATCAGTGATATAATATGCAGTTCCAAGTTTAACTTGTCGATATGTATACCTAAAAGTTTCACACAAGTTGAGTTATTTTCAATAGGAATATCTCTAAGATTAAAAGTCATATGTTGAGTTTTACTTTCATTAAGTAAAATTCCCTTTAGCTTTGAACCAAATCGCAGTTTGGACCCACGTGTTATCAGCTATAATTTTAAATGGGTTGAGATCAAATATTTAGGAACGTTGTATCATCAGCATATAATATAGAGTGGGTCGATGAGGAAAAAGGTAGGTCATTAATCATCAGAACAAATAAAAGTGGTCCAAGTACTGATCCTTCCGGTACACTGAACTTAACTGAGGCAACACCCGATTTATCATTATTTACAAATACAATTTACTTATAGTTTTCCAAATAAGATTAAACTAAAGCTTGTACCATGGATACCATAATAAGCCAACTAATCTAAAAATATTGTGTGTTCAACACAATCAAAGGCTTTATCTAATTCACAAAATGGGGGCAGAGCAAATTTCCTTCATTTATAAGCTTTAAGAACCTTCTTTATTAATGAGTAGATGGCACCAACAGTTTATCTACCTTTTACAAAACTAAATTGTGAGTCACTAATTACGTTGCGCTCAACAAGATAGTCATAAAACTGCTTATGCATAACTGTTTCAAGGATTTTTTCATAGATTGGTACCAGAGAAACGGGACGATAAGTGGATGGACAATTTTCAGGTCCCTTCTTATAGACAGGTACAACTCTGGATACTTTTGAACTTGAGGAAAGATTCCTTGTTTTAGACATTGGTTGATGAAACAGGTGATTGGTCAAACAATACAATCAACAACTTTTTAAATTAAATTGCTTGATAAACCAAAAATATCAACATTATTTGAAGAATTAATTCTTTACAACGTTCAAATTTTCCAGAGAAGATATGTTTCCAAACACAAAGTTACCTTGTACAGGATTTATACTTTGTTCCATTAGTTTGACAGCCATTATATTAGGTTTGGCAATATTGATATGTACCTCTTCTACAGAGTTCACTAAGTACTTATTAAACATTCTGGAGTCGGGTAAAGGTTTCCTGATTACTTTTAGCTACCGAATTAATTATATTCCAAGCCTTTTATATTTATTTTCAGATGCTTCAATTCTTGCTTAATTATACTGATTTTTGCTTCATTAACAGCAATCTTATATATTTTCCTAGCTTGGAGTTAAGCTGGTCTAGCCGCTTCCCTTTTTCGTTCTGTGTATAAGTTTAAATGCAACATAACATCACATTTCATTGAGTGTGGTTGAGGGACACACAGCTGGATTTATTTTCTTTGTATGCTTTTTAAGTAGACTCTTAAAACTTTACAAGTTCTTTGGGAAATGAAGACATTAAAATTAAACAGGAATAAATTTAAAAACGTTCAAAAGTGCCTCAGAATTATCATTTTTCACCAGTAATTCATACCAATCCATATTTCATAATGAATTCTTAAACTCAAATACTTTATCTTCAGTGATTGGTCTACAGACTAAAACGTTACATTTGGTAACCACGGTATCACTCTCATTATTTAATAGTAACTCATTTAATTTAATACACACAAAATTATGATTAGAAAAGGGAAAAATGGATACATCACAAACAGTATAACGTAAACTAATATTTATAAATATGTTATCAAGACAAGTTAAACCTCTTGTCGGTTTCATATTTCTGATACTATAATTTAATTCTGATACTATAATATTTTTCATATAATTTACACAATTCTTTTTACTGTTATATCGAATTCAGAATTTAAGTCACCACCTATGACTATCTTATAATTTCTAAAGCTAGACTTACTTAAATTTAACAATTCCTGCAGTCTATCTAGAGAGAGACTATCGTAATACAATTCGAGGATCTATTATATCTGTACCTCTAAGGTAAACACTGTCACTTTCTTGCCAAAGTTGACCTCAGTACATAGACTTGTACATTTGAGCATGTTATTCCTGGAGGTATACAGAACTATGTGATTGTTTACTTTGTAGAAGAATTGGCAATTGATAACACAAAACTGTTATACGCAAAAAATGTAAAAGAGCGTACTCAAATCAACAAATATATCAACTGAACTTGAGTTTTGTGAAAAGTGACATAGTGTTGTTTACCTCCGAGATACGGAATAATAGAAGTACACAAACTAGGTTAAGACCTGTAGCAACAGCTGTATCTTCAAAGTCAAATTCAGTACATAAAAATTCAAAATCTAACCTATTACATTTCAGGTGATAACTTGTCTCTAACGAAAATAGTGACCCCAGCACGCACATGCTGATTCCTAGAGAAGCTATTAACATGTACGTATTCATCTAATTTATTAAACACAAATTCATCTATTTTACACCAATGCTCACTTAAACATAAGACATCTAAATCATTCTCTTTCCCAAAAGCATTTAAAAATACATTTTTATTATTAAAAACTTGTGCATTTAAGTAGCCTACTTTAAGATCCACAGAATGATTTGGTCTTATGTTAATCGGTTGTCCTATAGCTGCTTGCTCATTTTGACATGAGTCCCTATCTATGCTGCCAGTATTACTAAACTCTAAGACTCTATTTTTGCATTTACATCAGTTATACCGCAGCCAATATTCACTGCGGTTTGGTCTACCATAAGAAACAATTTCTAAGTGCTTTGGTACTGTTTTACTTCTTTTTGATCTGCGTAAATTATCTTGATTTTTGCTTGCATCAAGCTTCTCATCTGTATTTACAAAATCAATAACACTTTACCCACTTGACAAATTTACGATCTCTCCACTGAGATGCTTCCCTGTTCTTAACTGAGAAAGGTTGGTTTCACTGTCCTGCTATTCAGATCTTGTGAAACTCAAGAATTTTGTTTTACTCTGTAATGAATGAATTTTGTTTATAGCCTTTAGGCATCTAAGGTTCGGGCCGGGATAGGGAGGGGAAATGATTCAAGAAGGTGTCTGCCAGGGCTTAGTTGAAGGTTCCATCCCGGCAGTTGCCTGGTGTGACTGAGGAAAAGCCCTGGTAAAACCTCAGTCAGTATGGTTGGCCACTGGAATCGAACCCAGGAACTCCTGAATGCTACGCCAATATTCTACCATTGAACTATGGAGGTTCGGTGTTTTACTCTGTCATATGATCTTTGAACCAAGTATATTCGATCAACAAGGCCTTGAGCATCTTCTGCTGTTCTATTGGCATGTACAGATTTAGATTGTTTGTCAATTGGAATGCAATCATTTAGAGTATTACCACCACCTACTTTCTTACTTTCATTTTCTCCCAGCAGATCAGCTCCTTCAGGATGCAAAAGTGGAATATCATTGATGTCGACTGTATTCGCGCCATTCTCATTTAAAAATTTCGTTCAGTAAGATGCACAGGTATATTTTACCTCTGGAATGTAGGTGTTGTCCTTGATTAGTATGATAGTGCCTAGGAAAGGTCCTAGCAGGTAAGATGGTAAAAGTGCCTTGGAAGAAATGGTGATAAAAATACTACCATATTCACCATAAAAAAATATGACTCTCCACCAAATTTCAGCTCAAAAATTACTAACCTAACCTCAAAATAAAGTGTTTTTTTTGTAGTTTAGCAATATATCGGTCGAATTTGCTTTTACGATCGTTTTTAAAATTGAAGGCTTTTTCAAGCTCTACTAGGTGGTATTTTTCAGATTTGTTATCGCCAAATTAAAATTTTCAGAGAGAGTAGAAAATTAGAAAATAGAATTTGTAAAAATAACTAAGACAATAGCTGGCTCGGAAAAATATATATTATGTATTTTTAGTGCTTGTATAAAAATTGATTCTTTTTAGAATTTTTAAAGTAGTAGAACAACCTAAAAATTTAAAAAAAGGCTTTCTCGTCCTAATTCACGATCAAACGAAACGTCTGTGCCTAAGAAAATAATTGTACAGTTTTTTGTCAGATTCTTTACTTTAGTCCATTCTTTAGTTTACTTTCATATATTTCTATCTATTTATATGTATTAGAAGCATATATTTAATACGTTTTTGTAATACAGACTTCTTCTTTCTAAAATAAATACTAACCATCAATGATATGGCGTTTTGCTGGTTGCCGAACACTTTAGGATTTACTCCACAAAACAGCTTGAGAAATCTAATTAATAATGGAAAAGCTTTTTAAAGGCATTCTGTGCTTAAACAATTCGTACTAAAATAAAAAAATGTTTTCGCATGACTAAAAAGGTGCGCTCTCATATACAGTCACTTTATAAATTCTTCAATCAGTTATTTATTTTCTCTCTGGTAGTAGCATTTCTTGTAATTATTAATAAGGTCTTTCGAACCCCAGTGTACAGATCCAGGTTTGAGATTTATTCACTTTCATCAAATTTATATCCCTTTAAATAATTAAAAAAACGAATGAATTCACACGTATTTTCTGGTGTAGGAACGCTATTTACAATATGTAATGCATATTTCCGATTGTTTAAAAAAGTAGTACATAACATACACTCTTATTATCTTGTATAATGTAAAGCAACATTAATGGAAAATGTCTAATGTTGCACACAAGAACCTTGTCGTGTAACGGGCAAGATTCGGTGAACGACAGGGGTAAGGTACCTAGGATGCGCATGGTCGATAAGTCAGTAAGATTCGGATGCCGAAATATCTTATGACACGGACACGAAATGATGAAATCGGCTTTAACTCGCAGAAATGTATGATAAAAGTTAAGAATAAATTAGAAATGATTTTTACAAGACATACCACTAAAGTCTAATTCAATATCTTGACACAAAATATTCTTAACTTGCTATTACTAATTAAATATTATAACTACTACATATGCCTTCTATGATGAAAGACACAATCTTGTTTTTGGTTACCCCTTAATGACTGCTTTCTGCTTATCGAACAAAATATTGTACAATTCAAATACACCGTTTCCAAATATTATTCCAATATCCATATCTAAATGTAAAATAGTATATTGCAAATGGTATCGAAATTTGACTTATACTTGTGACTTAATGAAATTAGTATGATTACTTCTTACCAGTAAAATCTTTAGATATTTACATCAGAAATATTCAGTTCAGTCAGTGAAAATGTAGTAAAACGCAAAGTTCTAAGTACTGCTCAGTGTATACAACATGAAACACAAGTATAATCAATAGTACTGTTCACACAGATGCTTGACAACTCAAAATATTCCAAATAATATACTTTGATAGCGTAATGTCAATTTGTAAAATAGTATTAGTATTGAAATAATTTTTTTGTGATATTCGGCTACGATCGTAAGGAAATTCTCTGATGCAAAGTGCTGCGAGTCGCAAAGATTACACGAAAAAGCAAATGAAAATCAATTAAGACATATATATAGACAATTGAGTAATGAAATATCTTGAAGGTGTGGGATATAGGATTATCATGAAAATAAAAAAATCTTCAATGATTGAAAAGTTCTGATAAAAAGTTGTAAAATAACGCAACCTTATCAATGTAGTTACTAATGCGATCGCTTACCAACCTAGCCTAATAATAATATCGTTTTTCCGCGGGTCAATATGATCCACTTAACAAATAATGATATACATACAGGTCAATCACTTCTTAATAACACTTCATACCTATCCTTTGCTGTAAAATACAAGAAAAAACAAATGCGGATATATATTGAGTGCATTCAATAAGAGTATCACTTCCACATTTATCAAACTGATTAAAAATTCTGTTATTACCGTGAGTCACGTTATCAATGAGAAGAATAATTCTTACAGCTGCAATGCAATCTTAAACGCCTATCTGATGATGAATATTCTTGTAGTTGTTATGACACTGCTATAATTTCTTTCAACGCTTCTCACTCCAATTATTATGTGCAATTGTCGGTAAATTATTTTCGGTTACGGCTCGTCTTCCTCGTAAGACTGCAGGATTCAACTAATCACTCAAAACTATATGAAAAGCCACGGCAAAATAGTTGCTTGAATATACTTATGTTGCCTTTAACTGACAGGTAAGTATTCTTTTATTATATACTCCTATGACTTTTACACCTTAAAACTATTTTTACCAGGTATCGTCTCAGTGCAGACGACAACGGATTAATTTTCTAAATACTCTACGTGAGGTTTTAGGAAAATATCAGGTAAGTACTTAATAATTCGTTACTTTTACCAGGATAATTATAATTATCCTACGAATTATAATTCGTATGCTTTTCGACGGATCTTCATAACTAAAGATTCAAACAGAAGGTAAAAGCTATAACGCTAAAAATGTTCACAATCGCTAAAGCAAATTTTCACACTACTAGACTCAAGTACAAACTGAGATAATATCTCAATGACTGCTGGATATATTATACGAGCGCGGACGCGAACGAAAAATATCATGTACAATCTAACCTAGTAGCGCAGCTGCATGAAATATCATACACACACAAAGTAGTGCTACTATCACAAATTACCAAGAGTACAAGTAGTTAAGATCGTAGTAGTTTCACTAGTTAAGTGTCTTATAGCTGATTTCCTGAGAGCAGTAAGATGTTAGTTCGACGGAAGATGACTCGAGAACTTAGAAGAGCTTGTTTTTTCGATAAGTTTTAGATATATTATTAGTTTCCGATGTATTGTTTAGGTAATATGCAGATGGTAATAGGCTTGCTGATAAACCAATAGCTGTATGAAAATATACTAAAAACTATTTTCTTGAAAGTTGTAATTAATGTTTACTTGTGCAAGAGAAACTTGTATGCATGAATTTATACAAAGAACTCTTCTAAGAATCAATGTACCAAATTTAATCAAAATCGGAAATAGTGGGCAACATTTCACCTTTCTGATTTGGTATAGAGTGGCCATCAGTAAACAAACCAAAATAATGTTAAAATACACATATATTTCTTTCATCAGCTTTCGAATAGTAGAACATCCACAATTTGTTGAAACTTACCTCATGTCATAGCAACAATGTTTTTGTACTTTTATTGTTTATCAACATTACTAAACTAATTGTTGTTCTACTATGGAATATTATGAACAAAATTCTAAAATATTTTAAAGATATACTTTTTAAATAAAGAAGGAATATTGGAACAGAAATGAAACTTTTGTCACAGGACCTCTACCATGCTCTCATATAACAGGTAAAAGTTCATTACTGTCATTAATTACCAATATCGTTAAACTAATAAATGTTTCACCAACAAACGATACAATATTTTTTAGTTTTTCGTGTTTTTAACAAACCCTATAATAAAACCTGGCAACAGAATACTTCTTCTGAAATTACAGAAAGAAACTGTATTTTTTTGAGGTAATCCTGCCAAAATTTCACGGCTTTTGGACAATAATAACATAAATTACACATTTATTTATGGAACTTTGTAGTTTTAAAAGACAGCCGCGAATTTAAGATATAATGATTTTTTACCTTTCTTTGTCCTTATATATCTCTGGAATGGAAAGGAATACAGAATGGATATTTTATAGTTCTTCATCACTTGACCCATAGTACTTGCTGGAGGTTTTAGACGATCTGAGCTGGGATGACCCGATTTTAAATCTTATATTATGTAATGCTGGCAAAGAGAGTCTACTCACTAATATTTGAAAGGCATTTAAAGTGCCGGTTTGTGATCGGCTGTGGCCTTTGTTCTAAAAAGATGAAGGTTCATTCGAGGAAGGATATTTAAATTTATATGTGTCTGTCAAGTTAAACAATTTTACAAGATCTTTTAAGGCTTGGCAGTATTTACCAGAAAAATTGATCCATCTTTATCTATAATAGGGTTGTTGTCGCTACAAATTAGATACATTTTATTATGGAGTCTTTCCAAAAAAAAAAACAAAAAAAACAAACAGGAAGCTCGTTATATATAGTCTTTTTCTCCCATTTTGATGTTCACTTCGAATATATAGACTGACAAAATATATATTATTACATTTCGTGTATGAAATGCGTGAAAATGGATGATGGTACTCTTCTTGTATAACATTGTCAACACATAAAGCAATCGCCACAGCTTTATTAGTGTCAGTCATGTTATTACAAATAATGTTGTAGTTTTGTAATTTAATAGAGACATTCGATACCTCTTGGAGATCACAAATGTATATAGGTTCGAAATTCAAGAATTTTTGTAGTGAGAACAACTTTCGATCGTTGACAGAGCTCATCATATTAAACGTTGTTAGTTTTAGCATCATACGGCAGATACAATATGTATGTTATCCACATGTCGATTCTTTTATAACCACGATTTTAAGCATAAAGAGGAAAATAACGAAAAAGTACGTACCTTTCTTCAGCCAATTGCAAGTAAATTATAAATTTAATGATCCATTCTTGTTCTCCAGTTCCACTTTCCAATCTTATTGAATCCGGATTTGCCGATTCCGGACTTTTCTTCACCCCTTTTATTTTTTTGTTGCACCCCAAGGATGATCTAATATAGGCTATACGATTTCAACAAGAACACGAAGCTAAACGCAACGGCTTAGTCCCGCCCTGTTAGCCCAATTACTCCAATCATAAACATTGTTTTCGGCTAACAAAGATGGTAGAAAGCTCTGTAGTTGTTTATTAACCAATCAGGTGCGTCGCCTTGGTCGATGGTCAATTGTATTTGGCTTTGCCCTTTTGCTAGGTATGTAGTAGCTATAAGCGTATACTCTATTAGAACATCCTCGTGCCTGCATATATTTGAAAAGTATCCGATTAGAAAAGATTTGTGGATAAGGAACCCTAGATAAGGCTCACTCCTATTTTTTTTTAAAAAAAACATGATTTTTACTTATTCCCTTTAACGATGTTACTCCAGAATTATGTAGGTCACTCTGTTTCTCTCTTTGCCTGGTCGTTGTTTTCTTCAATTTCAACCTTCATCTTCAGTTCTCCTGGTTTGGGAACTAGCGTAGCGTGAAGTCATATCGCCCCCAAAAGTAAATACCCTAGCGACCCTTCCTATGGATCTTTAGTCTGCTTCGCCTTGCTGAAAGAGATGTTGTCAGTATATAACTCAAAGTGTTTCTCTAGTAGAATATAATGAAAAACTTTAAAACATATACTGCTTATATCTTATAGAATTTATACTTCCCTATCCTTGGTATATCTTTCTCATTCGGACTCACTAAATTTACGGCTACAGAAGGCAATAGGATTCCATTTCATTGTCTTAATATCAAGTTGAAATAAGCGCCCACTAAATTTTCGGTTGCGCCATCTGCATAGACTCTTGTTGGTGCATCCGGGTCATAATGGGCCAAGGCCAAGGAATTAACCAAAGATTTCCTAAGAGCTTGGAAGCTCTGCTCATGTATTGGGAGCCATTTATATATTTTATTCTTTCTTGTGTGTTCTAGTAGGTATTCTAGAAGCTTAGCAAAATTAGGTATATTCATTCGAGGAAAATTGAAGGTGCCTACAAATTTACGTAAGGATTTAACGTTTCTAGGCGCCTTAAAATTGTTGATCGTTGAACGTATGTTCTTGCAAAGAGATATACCTTCCTGAGACTTCGTATCCAAAAATATCTAGCTTGTCGTAGAGAAAATCGTGCCTTTTTGATAGAAAGGTGTATGCCAAGTTCCCTTATCTTCTTAAAAAGTTCCTTGAGGGTGTTAAAAACTATGAAATTCATTTCTCGTAAGTCAAATATAATCTGCAAAGTAGCTAATTATTTGTTTATCGAACGCTTTCGTAAAC
Organism: Lepisma saccharinum; assembly: GCA_022664845.1. NCBI lineage: Eukaryota > Metazoa > Arthropoda > Insecta > Zygentoma > Lepismatidae > Lepisma > Lepisma saccharinum. The sequence continues at coordinate 24,823 of JAGDQP010002274.1, forward strand.
CTGTGCATCGCGTGGATTAGCGCTGATGAGGAACCGAGTAATCCCATAGGTGTGCTAGTAATAGAATAGGTCTCGAGGGGAGGTATAGCTAAAGCAAGGTACTTTTGCGACGACTCGTCCACCATCACGCTATAAAAAGGAGAATTTATCTCCAAATTCACCATATATTTATAATTGCAAAGTTAATACAATACAGACTTCATAGAAATCTGTATATCAGCCGGGTTTTGAACATAGAGACACAGAAATCGGAGGTCTGCGCAGGCTCTGTACGAATCATCAGCATTCATTACTAATACCACTGTAGATGTTTAATTACTTTGGGCGGGTTTCAAAACACCTGCTAAGACGAGATCATCAAACAGCTGATTTACTTGGGGAAAAATATTCAGTGTGATTTTCCTGGTCTTATGTGCAAACGGCTTAATAGATTGTACACGAGCAATTTGTGTTTATAGCCTCGTACTAATCCAATATCGGCTACCGAATAAGCCCAAATATCTCCGAAGTCATAAAGTATTATTTTTATTTTTGTCCTTTGTTCGGTTGTCAAAGCATCGCTGATGTTAAAAGATTTGACTGTCTTGTTCTGCCGTCCCTGTAACTCCTAATATGCTTACTGTGTTGATCAGAAACTGAAATGAGTGTCTTTCTCTTGATAGAGTTTTAACGTTTGATTCTAATCTAACTTAAAGTTGATATTTTTTTGCCTAATATTGATTTACGATGTAAAGGTACACTATCATTGCTAAATGTTGGAAACATACAGTACATTTGTTCACCATTTGAAACTTGCTCTAAAATATTTTTTAGTTTTCTAATTAACTTACGATTTGGTTCAAAATATACGTCTCTATCTCAAATGTAATTATTAGTTCTGATAGGTGAAGCTCGAAGGGTGTTTGGGGTTAACTTTTATATATGTATTAAGATAGAAAAGGCTGTCTTTTTTGACATCCGTAATATATGCACTGACTAACTTGCTAACTTTATTTCCTGTGTTTTGTGAAAATTGTACAGGGTGTTCATTTGGTTGTAAACTAAATAATTTGTTTGCAAAGTATCCTTGCGTTGTAGGGATCTGATTGGTAAAATCGTGAGGTACAATAAAAAACGGGTGTCTAAAACCGTCCCTGCAATGTTCAGTGTCAGTACCACACCTTGCTAGCAATTCTCTTTACGCGAGTTCGTACTTTAACTATCTTGGCAGCTTCTGGTATTTTTGATCTTTCAATTGTTGATAGGCGCGAGCCGGTATCGATTATTAAATCTTGCATATTACCATTTGTTTTTTCCGCTACTGTAGCTATGCGTCTAGAGAACAACTGACATTTTAATTGCTTTTGTGTGTTTTGATAAATAGGCTTAGTTTTGGGTTGGGGAGCGTGTACACGGGGTTCCACCTCACATGCCCCACCCCTAATTTAAAGATATTTAATCCTCTGTCTCCTGTTCGTCTGTATATGTTCTTGCATCCCGTTGATTGCGGTCTCTGTTTCCGGAATGTCTGGGACCACGAGATCTTCCGCCTCTACCTCTTCTGTTGGGGGAGACATCCCAGCTGTGGCTACGTGGTTGATAATCATAATTGTCTTGTCTTGTGTCATATTGGTTTCTATTGTAATCGTGGTAGTTTTTTTTTGGTCTGGGCCCCCTCTATGGGGTGCCTTAAAACGTTGTCCGGCCTTGTTCCTGCGATTACTTGTGAATTGACTTGTTTTACTTGCTAATTGTTCCAAACTCAATTCTTGTATTTGTAATGTGAGCGCCGTGCTATATCGTCTGTATAATCGGGGCCTAGTTTGGAGGTGCCATCCGACAATTACCCATTATATGTCTGTTTGGACGTAGTTCCTGCCGGGCCTCTAGATGGAAGTAGCTGCTTCGGTGCAATACTGGCAGGCGTTGCAGCTGCTGCAATTTGCATGTTTCTGTATTCGCCTGGGGTGTAGATGGAAGTTGAACTCACACAAATATTCGTATTCAGCTTTTGTAATTGAGGTAATGCTTGTTACATTATTTGGAAGTGCTGCCTGCTGTCTTGAAGCATGATTTAATACGATTTATTGTCTAAAAGTATTTTCTGCCAGGGACACGGTGTTCTGCTTCGGCTGGGTGGGAAATGATATGTCTCGTCAAGTCTGAGAACTATCCCTCTGCTGTTTAAAGTACATTTCTGCAAGCTTATTCTGGGAATACTAGAGTTCCAAAAGTTGCTGCTTTTGCAATAAAAAATGTGTGTAGATGGGTTTTAAATTGCTCCAGTGATCCAAATTTATGCAAAGAACATTGATCGAGAAAGTTCGTTTTCAAACCTACCAAGATATAGTAAATTTTCTTTTCAACCGGCATATCGGGGCTCAATTGCTGTATGAGCTTCTCCTTTTGTATAATATAATTGAAGGGAGTTTCCTCACCTATCTGTATTCTTGAGTTTAAAAGACTTTTGATCTGGACCAGATGGGATACAGGACGTAATTGATCCGCCATTCTACTGGTTAACTGTTTAAAAGTTATATCCCCATAACCTTCTTGACTGCGCAATCTTAAAAAAATATCAAGGGGTGATCGTCCAAGCTTCTGTTAGCATTAGACGTCATTCCAGCCATTTAATTCCCCAACTAACTGAAATTTTGCTAACAATTCTGCAAAAGACTAACCGGCTTTATGTGTCGGGGCGTTATATGCATACTCTTGCGCAGGGGGTGGCTGGTTTTCACCGTCCGGTGCCGGGTTGCTACCGCCCTATGTGGTGGGTTACCCCTAGTGTTAACCATATTGTACTTCTACTTTCTTCTAAGGCCCCTTTATGCTCTTATAATCAAATGCGCCTTCGATAGCTTAAAGTACATATATAAAACTGAGCTTTAGAGCTCTTATATTAGGGTCATTCCATGTCAGATCAACACAGTCATTTACCTCACCATCTCAGATTTTTATGAATTTTGGGATGCTAGGAGGGCCTGATGAGAAATACCCAAAAAATGTAATATTGCAGTCCTGTCCCGTATATTTTTATAGTTACAGCATCTAAACTTCGAATTTTCCCAGAAATTTTGAATCACATTGATTATTTAAAATGCTTGTAACTTTTGTTCTAATTAAGATAGAGATGTAATTCTTGCGTCGTTGTAAAGGTCTTAGACAGATCCTTCATCTGATGTGTAACACTTGCCGCTCTCTAATAAAGTAAAAATTTGACCTTGAACTTTGCCTCTCTGACCTTGAATAGCAGAAATGAAGTCAATACCAATTTTTCTGAAACTTTCAGAAAATAATGGCCTCTTATTCGTAAAGCAATGTACAAAGTTCCAGGATGGGACACCGATGGGAAATGGACATTTTTTTAAGTTTTACTTACGTATTTTAAGCATTTTCGGCACAGGTCGGACTGATGCCCCCGCCCCTCTGTGGAGTTTGATGAAACAATATAGTGAATAGTGTCATTGTATAGGTTAAGAGGCAAGTGTTAGGAAAAGAGATGATCGCAATTTGGGTAGTTCGTCTGAGGCCATATGCAGAGGTGAGAATCCAATATGACCGCTGGAATATGCGATTTCTAGTATACCAGTAACCACATCTTTGGATTTTTACACCTGCAGTTGTGACGTTGGTGCCTAATTGTAAGGTTTGATTAGAAAAATTATCAAATTGTGGTAGCCACTTTGGTAGCATCTTGGGATATGGAGATAGAAAATCTAACATGAGTGCCGGAGTAAACCATTTCTAGTATAAAGGCAGCCACCCTCTCGATAATCTATTGGAACTATTGTACCAAGAGCTATGATTTTGGTGTCAAATTGTAGTGTTTTACAACTGAAATCATCAGCAATTGATGGTTGCAATCTGGGGAGTTTGTCTTAAGCTGTAGTGGAGGAAGAATCTAATATGGCAGCCGAAACATGCAATTGTAGTTTTTAGGTTATCATTGAATAACATAATTTAGTTTGTAAGTAGTTTAGTTTAATCAATATATTATTTAGTCTGCTCCCCAAGAAACAGGATAATCTTTTCCTTCGTAACATATTATAAATGAAACGGAAAGAGTCGACACTTCTTTTTATCTTCTGACTTACTGGTATATTGGTAATTTTTAGTCAGAATTCATTCTGATTGACACATGAATAAAGCACTTCACCAAAGTTCTTGTAATTATGAAATTATGAGAAAACAGGAATTTTAAACTCAACAAAAAGTTTCATAATTCTTAGAACAAAGTTTAGAATAGCATTAAAAACTTAAGTCAATAAAAAAGTCAATAAAAATATAAAAAGTACAAAATATATTTCCCATAATAATTATGGTTGCTTGTATGCTAGAAATTGCATATTTCAGTGTCCATATTGGATTCTCATCTACGCATATAGCCTCAGACGAACTACTCAAGTTGCGACCATCACTTTTCCTAGCACTTGCCTCTTAACCTATACAATGACACTATTCACTATATTGTTTCATCAAACTCTACGCAAGGGGTAGGGGTATAAGTCCGGCCTATGCCAAAAATGCTTAAAATACGTAAACAAATTTTGGAAATGCTCATCTTCCCATCGATGTCTCATTCTGGAACTTTGGGGCCATTATTTTCTGAAAGTTTCATGAAAATCGGAATTGACTTCATTTTTGCTATTCAAGGTCAAAGAAACAAAGTTCAAGGTCAAATTTTCAATGTCTTAGGGAGCGCCTCAGACGGAAAATGTGCCCAAGACCTTTTCAACGACGCAAGAATCACATCTCTAACTTAATTAGGACAAAAGTTACAAGCATTTTAATAATCAATGTGACTCAAAATTTCGGAAAAAGATCAAAGTTTGAGATGCTGTAACGCCATAAACATACGTCACAGGACTGCAATATAACATTTTTGGGCGTTTCCCATCAGGCCCTACTAACATGCCAAAATTCATAAAAATCTAAGGTGAAAAGGTAATTTTTTCTCGTTAACTGTGTTGATCTTAGATGGAATGAACTTATAAACTAATTATAACCTAGTTATGTAAGATCTCAAGTTGATAACCTTAGATTCTATTTATGAATAAAAGAGCATGAGAAGAAAGATAAAAGAAAAACAGAAAGACAAAAATTGAGTTAAGTTCTGCATACTATTGTTTAGCAGGTTGATTAAACCATGAGCAATTGCATTCTTGTTTCAATCAACAGGAAATAAACTTTAATCTAAAGAACGAAATGAAGAAGAAATTTAAGCACAATTTACGTATGCTTGCTGTGATATGAATATTTCTCAAAACTACGATATTTGCTCTTCCTGCGAGCCTAATAATAATTATTATGGTATGTGTATTCAATATTCCTAATAAATATTCATGTTAAAGATGCTAAAAGAGCGCAATGTTTGCTTCATGGTGGCTGCAGAATTCTTTCAGAAGGATGGACTTCCTATAGATAAGTTCTAAGAAGAATTCGTAGTTTTTACACCCAAATATGTGTTAAAGTAATATTTCAGAAAAGAAGAACCCATATGACGCGCTATTTGTTAAAGTATTCTTTTGAAAAGATAAAAAAGATCCAGTTTCTCCACCATGACAGGCTTCTCGGTAGCAGGGTAGCATGTTTTATTTATACTGGGATCTCCAAGAGGATTTAGAATCAGAAGGAATTAAAAGCGAGAGGTTTTCATGGTGTTTTGTATACTTCATGGTTTAAGGATAAACAGTACTAAGCGCTGACTGACTAGTTGTCGGTAGATAAATAGTCACTAAAGTATAACTTTACAAGTCACTTATTAGTTATGGTACGTGTCACAAGTAGTGTTCAAGTAACTGAAACGAGCTATCTCGTGAAGAGACAGAGCTTGACGTAAAACTGTAGTCGGTGTAACGAACTAAACTCAAGTGTCGTACCTTTTGTTTCTCCAAAAACATGTAAGATCGTTTTCCAATTCGAGGACATATGCAGTTATAGAGGAATTCGTGGGTCAGCACGATGTAAACACGATGTAGGCCCAAGAATTCAAAGTGTCAGTCATTCCGCCAGTTCACCAGGAAAAGTCAATGAGCGCTAAACATAACATGTTTATAAGCTACAAAATCTTATATTACAAGTACATAACTATACCTGTTTGCATTTACGTACATTCTTGGTTGTTACATACTGTTTTGTATAAAAAGAATGATTATGTTAGATAATCATACAACCAAGCGATTAAGGTAAATGTCCTCTGTGTTTGGTAGAATGATGTCCATCAATGGCTTCCTTTAAAAATGCAACAGAGTACTTAGTTCGAGGTATCAGGGGTGTTTTGCAATAGTACCAATCAACGAAAAAAAATCGATTTCTATTATTCAGTGTAGAAAGTCGTGTAATGCTTAATATCTGTGAACTCAAAACTTAATTACAGCTGCTGACATACGTCACTCGTGTAGCAATTGCGTGAATTATCTTTGTCAAACAAAAAATGGTTTCTGGAAGCAATGAAGAGATAATTGCAATATTTCAGTTTTCGCGCTTAGATCACTATTACTAATCGCAGTCCAATTTATTATCTATTTCCTTTTAGGGCAATGTGGGTTACTTCAGTCGTTATCAATGCAACTTGAAAATTACATGTTTCTGAAATTTACTCTCAGTACCGAATCTTTCACACAAAATAACACCTTTTCGAAAACCCGATGGAATAAACGAGAAACAATCGAATTTACTTTTCATAAAAATCTGCCTGAGTTTCCTTGTAAAGCGAATAATGTTCATTGCCACATTATGCCTAGATATATACATTATATTTAAAATACACATTTTGGCTAAACTTTGAGCCTAATGAAGACTCCTTTTAACCTCTTATGTCACCTATTAAGCTCATGCTCATGGGCTATAGTTCATCTTAACTTGAATATGGAGGTCTCAAAAGTTAATATAACGATAATCAATATTCTGAAAACTACATAATTTTTTAAAGTATGCCTGGGATTACATTCGTTGTTTTGTACATGTCGTTGTGCCATACCAAGAACAAAAGGGCGTAAGACACCGGATCTCCACCACGTAATATTAATTCCCGGGAATATGGGACCTGTGGCTCAGGAGCGCTAATATGGGAGAGCGAATATAAATTGTTTAGTAGGGAAAGTATTGACCTGAAATATTGAAATAAACCTTTTGTTACGCCTAGTTCAGATTCACTCTTAAGAGGTAAACATAAAATAGTTGTAAATAATAAATTATATGAGTGAGTGAATTGTTATTTACGTCCTAAACGAGCTTCTAAAACAGGACCTGCGCGTTCTTGTAAGTGCTTTCAATGGACCCCAGCGAGATTTGAACCAGTGACCACGCGTACAGAAGGAAAACGCTCTAACTTCTTGGCCACCCGAGGTCATAATTTATATGAATTTGGAGTAATATGTCAGTAATTTCATTTATGAAGTAACTTGATTAGGAAGGCTTAAAATTGAATAATAATGATAATGTCCATCGACTTAATAAGACTGTTTGCGACCTCAACTGATTGAATATCTTGAGTACTGATTTTGGAGTTTGAATCTCAGAATGAATCTTAGCTTCCTTAAAGTACTCGACATATTTAACGACATCAGCTCTTTGGTGTATATTAATCATCATTCATATAATTATAATGAGTAAGAGGTTCTCAAAGTAGTATTCCCAACAATCTAGAAGGTGATAAAGACACGCAATTATACATAAGTTACAAAGTAATATGATACATTTCCGTTTTACATAACGAATGTGACAAAATAAGTTTTATTAATTTCCATTAATACTTAGTCGCCAAACTGTTATAGTTTCTTTTTGAATATTTCAACCACGTGTTTCAGTCCAGAACAAGTCATGTTACCTTGATGTGTGACACTTACATCTGAATATTGTATTCGTTCATCTCTGAAAATCTTCTTAATAGCAAGTTGTTCTTGGTGACTGACGTCGTAAATGACCTAATCTCGTTGCTAACAGAAATAACATATTTTTGTGAACTTGCTATACTCTAAGAATAACTCGTATTTTAGAAATACTCGAATTATTTATGTTGATAGTCTTAGATCATCGGAAAGTACTGGAGTGCTGGAGAAAGTTTGTGATGAATGAGAGCAACGGGCTAGAAGAAATTACATTATATCTGGTGTAGTAAAAACTAATCCATTATTTTGCCAATAGATGTCTTCAGTGATCTGTATCTCGCGTTGTATAAGTCCGATCGGGTTCAACGAGATGGCGTTCAAACGATGAGATTGCGTACTACAAACATTGTTCAGATAGTTGTGATGAGTTGACTCAGTGTTGTGTGAGCGCGCGTCAAAATGGACACTAGCAAAGAGAAAATACGCTATATTTTACAGTTTTTCTTCGATAAAGGCGAAAACGCAAGCCAGGCGGCTGCAAATGTGAATAGTGTTTATGGTCCTGATACTGTAACAGCCAATCACACGCAATTTTGATTTCGTCGATTCCGTGCCGGTAATTTTGACGTCAAAGATGTACCACGCACTGGAAGGCCACGTGTCGAACATGTCGATAAAATCATGGACATTGTCGCGTCCGACCGTCATGTAAGCACTGTTTCGATTGCCCAAGAGCTAAACATTGCACAAAAAACCGTGTGGAACCATTTGCATAAGGCTGGAAACACAAAGAAGCTTGATGTATGGGTGCCACACGAGTTAACTCAAAAAAACATCATGGACCGAATTTCCATCTGCCAATCGCTGCTGAATCGCAACAAAAGCGACCCATTTCTGAAGCGGTTGGTGACTGGTGATGAAAAGTGGATCACTGACGACAACGTCTCGCGAAAACGGTCGTGGTCGAAGCGCGGTGCGCCGGCGCAAACGGTGCCCAAGCCAGGAAGGTTTTGCTGTGTGTTTGGTGGGATTGGCAGGGAATTATCTACTATGAGCTGCTCCCCTACGGCCAAACCCTTAACTCGGAACTATACTGTCAACAATTGGACCGTCTGAAGGCAGCAATCGCCCAGAAGCGGCCGCTTTGGCCAATAGGAGAGGCATTGTGTTCCACAAGGACAACGCCAGGCCACACACATCGATAGTGACTCGCCAGAAGCTCCGGGAGCTTGGTTGGGAGGTTCTTATGCATCCACCTTATAGTCCGGACCTTTCACCGAGTGATTACCATCTGTTCCTATCCATGGCGAACACGTTTGCTGCTGCAAAATTCGCATCAAGAGAGGTTTGTGAACATCGACTGTCTCAATTTTTTGCCAATAGGGACAAGGGCTTCTATGAGAGAGGCATCATGATATTACCTTCCAAATGGCAACACGTTATCGAATAAAACGGCGCATATGTGACCTAAATCGGATCATTCTAACTATGGTAAGTCAAGCCTTCAATGTCATGCAAAAATAATGGATTACTTTTTACTACACCAGATATGAAAAGAAATTGAAACATTTCCGTGATTTTTATGTTAGACCCTTTACATTATTTGGAAATCTCAATTTGTTTGGAAATACTTGACACACATGTTGACAACATTGGTTTCATTACATAATGCACATCAACCTTAATATTTACTTGAATCCGAACTTTAATCTGATAAATGCTCGACACAATAGAATAACAGATAATCACGTTTCTAGAGAAATGAAAAGGAGTTCTTTGTACTTATGACATCTACAAAGCTGTAAGGACTTTTGAAATCATGCAAAAGAAGAAATTGACAATCAGTATGATGAATAGAACTTCTGGCGTTGTGCAACGAAGAGAATGACTAGCCTTCGTAGTTGAAAATTTAGATCATTTATGAATATACAATCGTGAATATATTGTGTCTCATTCTTTTGGGTGTAATGTTGCAAAAGATATCCATGAATTTATAAAGCCAAATTTTATCGATTCAGCAATTCTCAAGGTATGTAATTATATACTACTTTCTCAAATATACAAGTAGTTTGGATTATCTGAGCTTGGATATTTGTGACAGTATTTATTAACAGACACTAATTACCAAAGTATACGTTTACACTAGAGGTACGATATGAAAGAGTCAAAATAATATTTTATTATTTGAATCACGTATATATACTAGACATTGGAAGACTTCTGTACGCTCAGCTATTTTTTTCTTCAACAGAAATTCTAAGTCGAAAAAAATATTTAATTTCCTGTTTTCACATTCTTAGTGCTATTTAAAATTGTTAGCATTACAATCAGCTTCATTTTCTAATATTTCACTAACACTCCTTACACGTGAGGTGCAATACTTCTAATATTGAGATCATCATAGTCATACGTACAAAGAACGTTCCAAAAACTGCTGACACAGGAACGTTAGCATGCGTCCAACAAGGGGAAATACAACTTTTTGTGGAAAAGTGAAGTACAAAAGTAGCAAAATCCAAAAATGGGTGTACTTTATCTCCAATCGAATGGAAAGTTCAGGTAAAATACAGGGGAATGCAGATGATGAATAAGAAGTAAGTGAAGCAATGCTTCAAAGTATGTCGCTTTTAATTTAATACAAAAATGTTGTTGTTGTTGACTGTGTTTCTTCCTATTTATTGACAATATATGTGTACATTTTCAGTTAAAGTGAGTTTCACACAAAAAATGAAACCAATCATTCGCGCATAGCATGACGGACACATCGCCAAACGTTAGGCAGTTATCACCAACATTTGAGCGAAAACGTAACTAAATTCGAGTCTGAAATTGTTTCGACTTTACATTCATGTACACTTATAAAATCCAAAAGTTGATAATTTGTCAGAAGATAGCAGCTATAAATTCCAAATGAACAAGTACTTGTAGCTTAATGAAGCTATTTCAATGCGATTTATGTCATTTTTCATATTGCAAAAGTTATATTTTTCTTTAAATAGAATATTCATTAGAATCAATTTACTTTTCGATTTAAAATTCATTAAAAAAGAGATTCTATTCGTTTGACGTATCTGCGCAAAGTTGGTATAAACATTATTCGACACAATAAAAAATACTATGCGTGTCCATGTCCCCAACCAATATAGCTGTCAGTGTTGCCAACCAATTGTGAATTCATCAAAGTGCGTGAATTCATCAAACATAACAAAAAAGCGTCGGTGAAAGTTATTGAAATGGAATTAGGCATTCCTCAAACAACCGCATACCGCATTTTGACCGAAGTTTTGGGCCTTAAGAAGGTTAATTCGCGGTTTGTACCACACAAACTCACCGAAGACCAAAAAGTTGATCGAATTGCGCATTGCAAAGACATTGTTAAAAGTGCTCGGCAGGATCGAAACTTCTTGAAATCGATTGTAACTGGTGACGAGACGTGGTGTTTTGAATATGAGCCCGAAACAAAGCGGCAAAGTGCTGAATGGAGAGCGCCGGATGAAGGACCACCCAAAAAAAGTCGCTTGGTGAAGTCAAAAGTTAAGGTGATGCTGATTTGTTTTTACGATTCAAAAGGAATTATCCACAAAGAATTTGTTCAGCCCGGCCAGACAGTCACTGGAGAGTTTTACTTGGGCGTCATGAAGTGTTTGCTGGCAAGAATTCGTCGTATTCGGCCCGAATATCGAGAAATCGGCAGTTGGACTCTTTTGGACGATAATGCACCATCACATCGTTCGCGACTTGTAACTGAATTTTTGGTCAAAAATCACATTATTCGTTTGCATCATCCGCCCTATTCACCAGATCTCGCTCCGTGCGATTTCTATCTGTTCCCGAAACTGCATTTGGCGATGAAAGGAAAGTGGCACGCATCGATTGAAGCCATTGAGAAGGCGACGACCGCCGTCCTAAAGACCATTCCAATAAAGGACATGGAGAAGTCGTTTGACAACTTGTTGGAGCGTGCAAATATGTGTATCGATGCAGAAGGGGAATACATTGATTAATAAAAATGATTTGTTCCAAAATGTACATTGTTTTTTTGTTTTTTTAAAACGTTCGGTTTCTTTTGGAAGGGAGGGTGTAGTCGTCATTTTAGGATGACAAAAGGGTCAACCTAGAATAAATTGTAATACAAACATTTCCAGCGGTTTCTATACTAGAAAATGGTGAGAAAAAAACAACAATATAATAAAGAGTACCGCTCCCTGGCTTCTGATAAGGCCCCATATTCGACACCCTTTCCACCCATATGAGAGCTATGGTAAAGAATAAGGCAAAAGTCGAGAAAAGCATTTGAAAGTCAAAAACAGATAGAGAAAATAAGACTAAATGTTTGATATAGGTAATATGGGTTGTACGTTACCTAATAAAATATATAGACATCACGGCCGCAATATTGAAAGCTGCCATCTTGAATTTCGCTTAAAAATGTTAAAGGTAAAGGGGCTCATGTGACATCGTTTTAGACTAGCTCGTTCTTGGGAATTCAAATGTGAAGATTTTTATGTACTCGTACGTTTACTTGTTCTAGATATATGGACCCTGAAATTTGGGGTTAGAGGAAATATTTTTCTATTATGTCGTTAAATGGGATTCAGCACGGTGCTAACACTTCAAACATGGCTCAAGTTTGTGCTGAAGAGTGGTGAATGCACTACCAGGATAACTGCAACTGAGTTCAGCGTGAGTCATCCGGAGACAGAATACACATCACACGCAACCGTGTTCAAGATACGAACGAATCTGAACGACAAAAAACTCAGTGGATGTCTTAGGACTCCCGCAAAAGACAGAAACAGCACTTTTTGCAGCCATTATTCTAACAAAGAACATTCGCTAGGTGTCAGACCCCATTTTGATGAAAATTCCTATGTAGGTAGAGTGTTTAGAGAAACATTCACAGCCAAAATTATAGGTGCTGTCGTCAACAAATAACGACAAAGGGGCTGGGCGAGAAAGATGGAACGTAGAGAGCAAGTAAATCAAATATAGAGTACAGGAAAATGCCTTTTCATTTATAAACTGTTACATATATTGAAAGCTAATGACTATTAATTGATATTGATACATGCTGGACGGTATGACGGCAATGATCGCCAACTTGAAAGCGGCCATCTTCACTATGTTCCAAATTTTCAAATAGTAAGTGAGTCATGCGACATATCAATCTGTGCTGGAATGTTCCAAGAAACCCAATGATGAAATTAGAATTTTGGCATAATTCTAATCCTGTAGAGCCAACCTATTTTCGTAAAGTCTCTGGTTCCGGCTGCTAGTGGAAGTTGGCGAGTCTATGTTCGAGGGGGAAATGGAGAGAGGAGAAAGATACGCGCTTGTGCGCTGTAGTCATTCAATGTCGTCTGCTGTGAAAGGCAAACATCATCTGGCACAGTGGTTAAAAATTTGTCATCCACGGCTCCTCACAGCACCTTCCTCTGCTGCCCGCTCGGCTTTGTTGTATCGAGTGGACGAATGCCTGAAACCATCTGCTACTCACTCCTGACAATGTTGTAGTGTCACGTGATAGAAGTAGATTCGCAACCTAGCTATGCATAACGCGCTCTCAGAGACTTACCGAAATTGCGTTGGCTCTATGATAAAATAACACGTGAAACTGACGTGGAGAATGTGTGAGCCGAACGATGAAAAAACGTTTTTTGTTGCAACAGTTGAAGGAACGAAAACCAAACGGCTGCATAAAAAGTACAGCTATGTAGGAAAATATGATCCTGATGGCCTCAATATGAAGTGCAATATAAAGTTTTAAATACACTAATGGAAGATGAGGTCCCAATTTCAAGAAGACGTAATGCTAGATGAAAGTGACCTTGTACAGGTCAATTTTACGTGTCATTTTGTTGTACAGAATTAGAGTTATACCAAAACAAACTTCGTCATTGTATTTCTTGGAACATTCCAGAACAGATTGATATATCACATGACCCACTTACTATTTAAAACTTTTGAAGCGTAGTCAAGATGACCTCTTTCAAGATGGCGATCATTGTCGTCATACCATCCAGCATGTATCGCCTCCTGTCCAGTAGCCGTTAATAGCCATTTGTTTTCAATATATGCAACAATTTATAAAATAAAAGGCATTTTACGTACTCTGTATTCGATTTATTTGCTCCCTACGTTCCATTTTTCTCGGGTTTCCCTGTCGTTATCTGTTGACGACAGCACCTATAATTTTGGTTGTGAAGGTTTACCTAGGCACTGTACCTACATACGAATTTTCATCAAAATCGGGCTCTGACACCTGGCAAGTGTTCCTTGTTAGTCATTTCAGGAGGAAATGAGGTCAATGTACACAAAATTGTAATACAAATGTTTCGAACTGTTTCTTAAAAAAGTGATAAAAACTACCACTTTCTGCCACACAATAAGCTTAAAAAATAGATACCCCTACCTCCCTACGGGGATTAGGATTTTTAGGGGCAATTCTCCTAGGGGAAAAGGAAGGAAAAGGTGCTGCAATAATACCGAAATAAGAGATAAAAAGGGGGAAAGGTTTGGTCTGGTATATTTATTTGAAAATTATAGAATAGATTATTAGTAGAAATTATAGGTACAAAGATAATTGTATACATTAGGTTATGTTACATACCAGTATCTTTCACGTGAGGAAGGAAAAAATAAGCTGTTGTACCTCACAATATTAATGAATCTGTTCAGTTTTTAGAGGTCCCAAAAACGAAAAAATTCTGCTGAAAAATTGCCTCCATTTTCAACCGGAGGCAACATTTCACAGACTAGTTTCTTTCAGAGACCTCTAACTTGCTCTACAAGAAAGAGGAGCGCACCTAAAAATCCTAACCCTGACATAAAGTACACATACATTTTCGTCGCGTATTTCACACTGTTCCTTCGTGTAAAGACAAATGGATATCGTTGGGAGGAACATTTTCATATTAACTGTGCACTTTTACACCATCTCTGTTTGACATAGATGGCTTAATGAGAGAACCAGCAAAATCAGAGTTAACATTAGCATTTATAAAATAAGCAACAGTGGTACATTCCCATCAAAATGGATAATAATTTGCTTGATGGTGGAGCTCTATTGTGTCGCATCCCATGGGAACGTAACACTACATTTGAACAAATTAAACTCTGCTTATGTTCAGTACGTCACAAAACACTATTGTATTTCTTATCATATTTGATGGATTTGAAGAAACAAACTCTATGAAATTGCAGGCGCACCAGCGACATAGGAATCACCCACTGGAGCCTACAGTAAATTTTCAACTCTCTACTACAAGTATTAAGAGGAAACAGGAATTTGTTGCAAATTATGAAAGAAAAAATAATAAATCTTACTGTCTACCTCAGTGTTTCTCAAACTTTTTCATTAATGGAACCCTTTCACGTCCAAAATAAAATGGCGGAAACCACGAAAATAGTATTAAATTATTGGAAATTTATAATAGTAATGCCATTTATTATGCACTATCATTGAACAGAAAAGTACTTTTTTAGATTTGGTATTATTATGTAAGTTAGCATCACACTATTATTTTAAAATGCAATAAATTTAAATTACTGTAAATATGACCACTTTTAACCTGTTTTATATGCACACGAGAATCTAGTTTTTCATAATCTAGAACTGAGCTCATGTGCATATAAAAGTGTAAAAGTGATCATATTTACAGTAGTGTTGAAGAGTTGTTTGTTACAATACTATTCAACCAGAAATGCAAGATGAATAACAATTTGCGAATAAAGTGACCACTAAGTATTGAAGAATAGGGATAACGGGAAGAAAATAATTGTTTGAACAGTGAAGTTGCATCAATATTTTTATATTAAATATATTACCGTTGGAAACATTAGTATTAGAGTTTTGTGTAGGTTGACTCTATTTACCTCTATAACAACTGCCAGAATTGCTGTTTCCGTGTTTTGGAGGCAGTTCTTGGGCATCTACTGTGTTGCTTGTCGCTCACAGATCCTGTTTCTTTAATTTTATTCATTATCGTGAACACGGTTGCGTGCGATATGTCTGCTCTCTGGATGACTCGTGTTAAACGCAGTTGCAGTAATCCTGGTAATGCAATCACCACTCTTCAGCATAAACTCGATCCATGTTTGAAGGGTCAACGTCGTGCTGAATCACATGGAACCTGAGAATAAAAACTATTTCCTCCAATCCGAACTTAGAGTCTTCATCTTTCGAATAAGTGCTTATAACCCAAAGACTGGAGGTTCGAATCCTTCCCCGCAATTTTTTTCATAACATAAAAACGTAACAAACATAAAGACTAGCTTCAAATTTAAATTAAAGGGAATGAGCTAGCCTAAAACGATATGTCACATGAACCCCTTTACATTTAAAATGTTTTAGCGAAATTCTAGATGGCAGCTTTCAGAATGCCGGCCATGATGTCCATTTCTTCTATCGGGTACAGTCCCACCCATACTACCTATATCCAACATCTGATCTTACTTTCCTATCCGTCTCTGACTTTCAAAGATGTTTCCCGACTTTTGCCTTATTCTTTGCTTTAGCTCTCATATGGATGGAAAGGGTCCGGTCCTTACCAGACGGCAGCGAGCGGTAGACTTCATTCCATTATTTTTGTCACCCTTTTCTGCTATGGAAACCGTTGCAAATATTAGTATTACAGTTTTCTCTACGTTGATCTCTATTTTGACTCTACTATAACGTATTTCTAAAAGGAACAAGACTCAATACTAATCACTAAATAGGAAAATTAGTGAATTCCACTTCTTGTTCATCCTACACATCTTTTATTACTGCTACACTGGACATGCTTTTATTAATACTTCATCAAAATAATAGTACCACAAAATAATTGAATCGCACTGAAGTGCAAAAACCAAGACCCTAAGTCAAAATTTGCAGCTCTTCTGGAGAAAGAAAATTTATTACAAAACACCGAACCTCAAAATATATCAAAGTAACTTAATATTGGACATAGTACTTGACTATATATGGTTACATTATTATACATGTGATATATTTCCTATTTTAGCAGTTAAAAGTCCTAGGGCTGCTGCCACAGAGATATAAAAACTGAATTCAGGGTGATCAAATTGTTAAAAATCGTACCTGAGCAGCAAAGGTTTTGACAATGAACTGTTAATAGACTTAAAGAGATACATTTACACTTAGTTTTCTAAAGACATTTTAAAATATTAACGTATCGTATCAATTACATATATTGTCATAAAGTACTTGCCATAATAATCTACATTTTCTCGTTTTCAGATATGAAATGTTTAAAGGATTATCTGTTGATAAGTTCTTTCCATGGACTACGTTTCATTACGAAAAAGAATTCTACGTACTTTGAAAAGTAAGAGACAATAATTTCTTCCTTTACCGTGAAACCGTCAAAATGACATGGTGTTCCTCTGAGCCAAATTCGCTTACGAGTGTCACTTTCCAGGGTAACAATTTAATTCAGACCTTTTCAATTTTCACAACCCTTGCACTACTGGTTTATCATGGTATCATTTTAGGTGATTTTCTACGGATTTACAAGAATTCCACTACTAATTACCTAAAATTTGCTAATCATTAGTATGTGATTCTTTGAAGATTACATTTGAATACATATTTTAAATACATAATGTAAATTATATTCGTTGTTTTATTAATGCAAATAGTCATAAAACCGTAGATGTGTTTATTAGTGCAGGAGGAAATATTAATGTTACACTTTAGTAAAGAAAGTTTGTGCATTACATGATACATAAAAGAATACAGCTAGCACACACAGCTTCTGTCATTTTTTTTAGTGATGCTTGATCTTTTTTCAGTTAAAGATGCAAGAAATAGACCACTCTCTAAATCGAGAACATAAAGTTGTAACGGAGACTGTAAGATCTGTAGGACGTCTCTCTGAAAAATACAAGAAGCTAAATCAGTTTCAATATTTCTTTAGAAAGTGATAATAGATACTTGTATTAGTAGTAACTCCCATAATTGTCGAAGCATTTGCACAATAATAAGGGTCAACCCAAACAAATTGCAATAATTTTTAGACTTTTTATATACGGTGTATTCTTAACGTCTATATGTTAACATACTAAAAGTTTACCATGATAGAACATTGGCAAATTGGAAGTATACTGCAGTTCTATTCCTGTTATCATTATTAGGGCCCCGTATAAATACTTGGAAGATCCTGTTTGTCCAGGTACTGCATCTCTCAGGTGTATTACATGTTCCGTCAACCGTCTTGGAACCGCTATCTAGGATTCAAATGGGAATAGAGGCAAGTGACATGAAAGTCATCTGAAATTTTGAAAGGAGCTACTGATGCAATATCTTGAGCCTTTTCAAGGCATTAGAAGTTAATAAAAATGTCGTTTTTAATTTCATAATACTTGCAACAATGGGCGAATATGGCAAAATATAATCAGAACGTACAGTGCGGCCGATTCCAAAAAAGCTGGCCAAAAGTAAAAAAAAAAAAAGTAACTACTTACGGATTTTTTTTCATGTTGGGTTGGTTACAGTACATCTGTAATGGTCAGAAATTACTTATGAAAGAGTTTATTTCCTTTTACCTGTTCCAGAATAGCAGTCTCAAAGCTACATTTGTTCGATTGTGTTACTGCGGTAGTAAACGTTCACGTGTTGAAAGTTATATAAAAACTTTAGATTGAAGCAGATCATAATCAAATAAAATGGAATCAACGTTTGAAAGTACGTAAATATAAAAAAAATGTTACGAAATAATAATTTATCAAATATAAATTATTCGTGAAACAATAATTGTTATTGATTTTTATTAATTAAAATCTTTAAAATACGATATGTAATTATGAAAAGTTTTGTTGCTCCGCTGTCAAACTTATTTTAAGTTATAGTCAAATGTATTTTCTTCCATATAGAACAAAAAAAATTCTGTCCGAAGTTACCTCCTGTTCTTTTATTCAATTTTTTGATAACCACATACAACATAGTCCCATGATCACTGACTGACTGACTCATTCACCATAATTCCAAGGCTCAACTACTAAAGCTAGAAACACAAAATCTGGTAGAGCCAACCTATTTTCGTAAAGTCTGGTTCCGGCTGCTAGTGGAAGTTAGCGAGCCTATGTTCGACGGGGAAATGGAGAGAGGAGAAAGGTACGCGCATGTGCGCTGTAGTCATTCAGTGTCGTCTGTTGTGAAAGGCTAACATCATCTGGCGCAGTGGTTAAAAAATTGTCATCCACGGCTCCTCACAGCACCTTCCTCTGCTGCCCGCTCGGCTTTGTTGTTTCGAGTGGGCGAATGCCTGAAACTGTCTGCTACTCAGTACTCACTCTCTGCAGTGTTGTAGTGTCATGTGATAAAAGTAGATTCGCAACCTAGCTATGCATAACGCGCTCTCAGAGACTTTCCAAAATTGCGTTGGCTCTATGAGGGTACGTCATCAGTAGTAGGTAAAGGGAAAAATCCCAAATTTTGAAAACGTTGCCATCTTGGATCCAAAGTGGGCGCCCAAAAACCCATTGTTGTATGGAAGACAAAGACTAAACCGCTGGAGATACTGAAGCGAAATTTGGTATGACAGTACATCATCACTAGTAGGTTAAGAAAATATTACAAAATGTATCCAAATACGCCATCTTGGATTCAAAATGGCGGACCCAGAAAACAATTTTCCGCGCCGTTTGATCTAGACATACGAAATTTGGTATAAATGTGTTTCATCACGAGTAGTTTAGGTAAATATTACAACATTTCGAAAAAGTATCTATCTCTAATACAAAATAGCAGCCCAGAAACCCATTTTTGAAACCACTGAAGCTATAGAAACGAAATTTGGCATGAAGGTGTATGACCTAGAGTAGGTTACAATAAACGGGACAAACCTCCCCTAAGGGGGTGCAACCCCAGGGGGCCTAGGGGAAAGCGCCCCTAGTGAAAGCTATATTATTAGAATAAACGACTAAAAGAAAAGCGAAAGATAGAAGGATTGTGCAATGTTGTTTTTCACAAATCTAACCTCAAAAGAAGAGAAATTGGGAGACATGGAATAAGTGTGTCTCCAACTAACTGCGAGAGTTAATTAACAAGATGAAGAAAACGATGTTTCAGGTTCAGAATATTCGACATCAGAAGACACTGATGCATCTATAAATTTATCGCCTGAC
>JAGDQP010002274.1:44862-85051 GCA_022664845.1 Lepisma saccharinum
TTATGGTAATAATTAATAAAAACTATTTTATTGAAAAATTAATTTTATCGTATTTCCGTTATTATATACCAAAGTTTTTGCAAATATATTTATTAATTATTACTCAATTTACATCCAATCAGGAATCATTTTTTAAAAAAAACAACGCAATATTTAATTTTAAAAAGATATCATTAAGTATATGCTAAAATGTTAAGGGGGTTAAATGTTGCAACTCTGGCTTCAGATACGTAATCAGCGACCCAAAAAATATGAAAATTATGACTGTAACATTATATACAGGATGTTTCGCGATTAGGGGTTGCCAATAGGTTATGAAGGGGGTTACATTTTTGAACTCTGACTTAAGATTCGTAATTAGCGACCGAAAAAAAAAACGAGTACAGGTTTTGCGATCATTTACTTCAGTTTTTTACTTTTGGCCAGCTATTTTGGAATCGGCCGCACTGTGGAACGTGCCGGATTTTATTACCAGTTAAGGTAATAACTCCTGACACCCCAAGCTATCCTATTACTCATAGTGCAGTGGTGAAATTCATCCACAAGTTTAAACAAGTAAAAGTAGGTGTAATAAGCCGAAAAGCGATGGTCCGGAATTGAAACTGATTCGGAGGCAGCAACTGTAGTTTTAGCAGCGCTTGTTAAAAGTCAAACGAGGAGCACTCAATGTTTTCACGAGAATGTGGTCTCAGTCAAAGCTACGTTGTCTGTGTCCTCTATAAACATAAATTGCACCTGTTCAAGCTACAAATGCTAGTTGAGGAGGGTTATAGCAGATTTATATAGAGGGATTGACAGGTCGCTAATTGTTTTTACTACGTAAGAAAATACTACGTAATTAAAAAATAAATTGAGACACGTGCTCCTTGAACTAAACCCTTGCTCCTCACCCCTTTTCCTCGCTGGGAACAGAAAAATGTACTACCCCCGAAGGCATGGTTTCCTCTTTTCCTTTGATGAAGAGAAAGAAAACACATAAACATTAATTTGTTTTGAGAAGATCTAGGAACATTGTATTGGTAGTAATATTGTTTAATGATGATTGATTGAGAGAAATATAAACATTGAATTTGCGTAATAAAATATAATTTTGATTAGACTTTTGAAAGCACTGATATATTTTACAAAACTATGTATTTGTATAGACGTGAATTGAAGTATAATTTTTTATGAATACATTTAAAGATGCTACTGGTAATGAATGTATGATTGGTGGTACAAAATTAATGAAATTCTGAGGTGCTTTGTTTTTTGTACTACAAAATGAATGCATTATAAAATATATTTAGTAATTCATTTGTTTTAAGAAAAAAAAGAGGAAGAAAGAGAGACTTGCGCAGAGACTGCTTGCGCCGATGGTAGTGGGGAGAGAACGAGTGCGTTTATATGTTGTTTGTGTAGAGCATGGCGTTACAGTATTTGATATTGTTAACATAGTTGTTCATGAACGCTACAGAAGCTACCGCATGCAGATGTAGTGCATGTTGGGTCAATGAAGGTCTTATTTGGTCCACCATTGAGGCTTAGAAACCAATAGGCAGTATTTTGTGCAAGGGGTGCTTTGAAAACGCACCTAAATGTAAGCACCATGAATGTCACGGACATTTGACTCGATTTATATATCCAGACATGTTTCCTGAAGAAGTTTATCCCAAGTTAGAGGCTTGAACCAGCAATATTTTGCGTGAACCATAAACCATTGATACGTTATTTAAAATCTACATGAAAACGCATCCTGATGCCAGTGCCGCCTTAAAAGAGGGATGAATTGGGGAATTCAACGCCTGATGAAAACAATGTTGTGGAAATTACTCGACATATTTGCAGAAAAGAACCATACTGCACATAAACTTTGCTAAGAGATAGTGTTTGTGAAGTGACATTGAACTGTGTAGTAACAATTATATTCATTGGAACTGTGTAGTGGACTTATATTTATTTGAACTGTGTAGTGGACAATTATATTTACTGAAACTGTGTAATGGACATTGTGTTTACTGCAACTGTGCACAAAAGTATTTAGTGGAACTGTGTTTTATTTAGTGCCTTGTGGTGATTATGGCTCAGTGTACATACTGTATTGGTGAATATATTTTGGACAAGTGTGTGTTAAACACCGTAAGTACTTATTTACAAAATAATCCTATTGAATGCACTGAGTGTGATTTACATCAACCCCATAATTGCATTTACGTTTGGAATACCGGATTTGTTATTGCAAACTATATTCAGTCATTTGAACGATCCAGAACTTTTCAAAGATTATTATGAACTTCTCGTACAGCAGGGTAATTCACATATTTTGGAAACTACCTTGTTTAATGTTATTTGTCAATTTATACGAGACCCTGAATGCATTGCGCAGGTGATACCTGTAATTGTGAAACAAAACCAAACTCTGATTAATTCACGCGTACTTAGTGCCAAACAGTAAATCATTGACTTTCAAGGGTTTAAGATTTCCACTAAGGAATACATTATTAGAGAATTTTGTTTAGTTGCATGTGATGCCACCTTGATATTTCATAGTCTTTTGAAACTACCTTGTGAACGTTGTGATTTAGCTGTTGCATATCAAACACAAGTGGATTGGTTTACACATAATTTGCATGGGTTATAATGGATACGTCGAATGGATATACTGTATCCCACATTCGCCATATTATGTCACAATTATGTGATATGGGATCCATCTTTTATTGTAAGGGTCATGAAAAGATGGTGTTGTTGCAAAAAGTATTTCAACTGAAAAATGTAAATTTGGTAGACCAAGGATGTCCTGCCTTACGTGCACTGAATTTCAAAGTGGATATTTTAAAATGTACGTATTATGAACCGGTGAAAGAATATGCATGTGTTTTGCGGAATTGAATACAGTTACAATACTGGCTAAAACTTCAAACATTAAAAGTCGTTGACGGAATACCCACAGTGAAATTGTAACTTACAAAGATAATAAATATATTCTACTAGAATGTGTATTTTTTATTTCATGAAATGAAATTCAAACGATTAGGAGGTAAAAGGTTTTTATTACATCTAAACTACTCTACTACATGGATTAAACAATTTTTGTTTAATAAGTTACATATGATAAATATTAAAAATATCTATTTACATTTTTTGTTTGCTTTGAACATTTTGTTGACCAAGTTCAGTACCAGTTGATCATTTCGATGTAAGTTGGTTTTTGAAAATTTTGAAAAGATATTTACATTTCTAACTTGATAATAAATATATATGATACAGAACAAACCACATAAAACGGAATTATCAGCTTGGTATTGAACTTTATTTACATGATAGATTGAAGAATTACGTTGAAGAAATGGTACTACTGGTTTTGGTGGATTGCTGCCAAGACTATCGAAATAAAAGGCTCGACGATATTTATTAATGTAGCTACATGTCCAGTGTGCTCCTTGTTGATACGACGGACTTAAATTATTGATTATTGCAGCTGGTGCCTTTACTATTACATGTAAGTGATTTAATGCATATATGCCAGTCAATATAGAACTTGTGACACAGTCATTCAACACAACACTTAACATTTGATCGTTCCACATAGTTACGTTGAATTACAGTCTACATTCTCATATTCAAGTACACTGGGACTTGGAGTAATGGGAGTGAGATTATATATGCTTTCTGGTTCATGACTTACATATTGTGACAAATCATGATAGGTGAGAAATTTACTATAATATTGCGCTTCATAAAATGCACATTGGAACGTATGGAACTGATGTTGGTAATGACCACAATGACTTGTAGGAAAAAGTAATTTAGATGATTTCGGACAGTGGAAATGTTCTAGATTTAACAAACTTCGTCCCAGGAGTCGTTCTAAAAACTGTTGTCTGCGGCGACCATGGACGTAGAGAACATCAATATGTTTTGTATAGTTTACAAGGACTTACTGCAAATTGTTGTATGCTACATTGCCTTCTGACCATTGTAATCCATAAATGTTTGTGGACAGATACTCGTTGTCCAATTGAAGTGTTAGTGGCAAGTCTTCACTGTTAAAGGGTTGTTTAGAAATCCAAGTATGTGCGGTATTGAGATCAGGATTGACAACGGCCAACTCCTTGACGATAAGGTCATCGTCACCAGCTTCATCAAACGCTAAAAAGTGGATGATTGCCCTCATACTGTTGTTATTACACTGATGTAAACAAGAATTTACTTTCACCTTATATATATATTTTGAGACACAGTGCCAACTACTTAAATAATAATAATAATGACATAAAATTTATGGTATTCAACGCCAAATTGATCAATTATACCATATTATCCGTATAAACGTTTCAGTCCTTATAGATTTGAATTAATGAATCAAGCTGTGAATAAACCCCACAAGTAATGGAATTTTCAAGATTTTGGCTGAACCCCATTTTAATATTTACAGGTGAATCTTTGACGACATCCCATGTAGAATCGTCTAAGGTATTGGTAGGCGACAATATAAAAGCATACAGCGTATAGCCATTAGGATATCCTTCAGGTGAAATGGTATGCCCTGCATTTTGATGAACTATACCAGTTCCGAAAATTAATGTATGATAACTTGGAATAAACAAATTGTTTACAAAATCAGGAGTCAAGGGAGTGGGTGGATAAAATTTAGAACTAACCTGCACTTGAAGTTTGTTGAGATTAAAATGTTGATATTGGAAAGGATTTTCATTGTATTGTCCATTCAATTCAGTATTTGAAACAAAACCAAAAACAAGACTTTTAGGTACTTTTCCTAAAAATAAATTGTCCAAATTGAAAGTAGATACATTTTGAGGAATGGTATAAACACATGTTTCTACACGTGTCAATTGAAGTTTTGCAGTATCCTGAAGCATATATTGATTTAATTGAAGAGGTGCATCAGCAGATATTTCCATACGACGTGCATACAGTATGTCCTCCTCCAAATGAACTTTCAAATCAGATTGTTGTGCTGCCATAAGACAGAATGCATCTTTACTACGACTGAGTTTGAGTCGCATGTTAACTTTATTGGGAAGAATACGATTACGGGTTGTAATATCAGTGTAAACACGACTTAACATTTCAATAGATGCACTACCTGCAATCATTGCACTACGTTTTTGAAATCCATCATTGGCATTTGTTAACGTATTAAACAGTCCTGCCGTATCCTTACAGCATAAACCCGTTTTCAGATGAGTATTGGTAGCATCTTCCCCATAGTTGAGACTTGTTTCAAAATAGGAACGGTAGGGATAGGTTCCATTCGAAGACGAAATGATTTTATCATTCAAGTAATAATCGACTTTAGAAAACATGGCATGTAGAAAACTATTTACAGGTCCAACAATATCGGCTGCAACGGGTGGTGGTCCTGTTGCAGCTACTTGTAAATTATCCCCATTTCCCCTTACTACTTTACATTTGACATACAGATAAAGGTGCGAAGGATCAATATACTCTAAAGTATCTCCAGGAATAACAAATTCAAAAAGTCCTTCGGATGTTAGTGTTGAAATAGCCCGATAGTCAACCATACGTGTAGATTCTATAGCAGTTTGTGTCATGGGTACAGATACCAAATCCATTGCATTGGTACAGAACTCTTTACTAGCCGGTGTAAGAAACGACACGATGATGATGATTAACTAAAAATAACTCTCGGTCTAGTATTTGTACGTTTACGACGCTTTGCAGGTGGTCCAACACTTGCAGGATTTTTCGTTTGCGTGCACGTCGTCTACCGCTACCGGTAAGCAACTGATTTAATTTTGTTTCCGCTTTTGTCTTTAAAATTGATCCTGTTTCGCGTACCCGTGCTTTTACGGATTCTTTTACAGGTCGATTTTTTAACATATCCCCAGCAACTTGAATCCCTGTTTGTAACGCTTGTCGTCCAACGGCTTTGGCACCTTGTTTAATAAATGTGTCAGTTTGGTTCAGGTGCATTTTTGTTGAGGAAACCATTACCTATTCGTAAAGTAATAAAAAGCAAAAAGTTAAAAGTAAAAAAACTAAAAGCCAAGAAACGTAATACCATTTTAAATTTTTTTAGATTTTATAAAATGTAAACATGTCATTATCCAAATTGTATTATACGTACTCGGATCCAGTTTTTATGGGAAGGGTTAGAAAATTACAACAAAAAAGTGCAACATCAAAAATAAAAGTTAAAAAATGGTTAGCATCGCAAGATACCTATACATTACATGCTCCCGTACGTAAAACCTTTCCGCGAAAACAATATTATGTGAGTGGTCCAAATGAATTACTACAAATAGATCTAGCCGATATGCAAAATGTGTCAAAGTATAATGATGGATACAGATACATTTCATGCTACATTGATGTTTTTTCACGGTATGCAACATGTATTCCCGTCAAGAATAAAACGGGTCCTGTTGTAGCTGAAGCCATTACGAAAAGTTTAAAGTCGTTTAAATTACCATTAGCACGTTGTCAAACTGATTTAGGGACGGAATTTTATAACCTGCACGTAAAACGAGTAATTGAAAAGTATGATGTTAATCATTATAGTGTTCATTCGGAAATAAAAGGAGCACTTGTAGAACGATTTATTATCAACTTGAAGGAAAAATATGCAAGTACTTTACGGCAGAAAATAGATACCGGTACATTGATTTATTAGACGATCTCGTACATAGTTATAATCAGAGTCCGCATTCCACAATTAAGCTTGTACCTAGTGATGTCTCGAATACAAACGTAAACTAAGTTTGGCAAACCTTATACGCAAACAAATCCAAAACTAAACCCAAATGTAAATTACAATCCGGAGACTATATTCGTGTAAATAAATATAAACATAAATTGGAAAAGGGGTACTTACCGAAATGGTCGCGTGAAATCTTTATTGTTGACAAATGTATTAAAAGTAATCCTGTCGTGTATAAAATCAATGATTGGAATGGTGATCCCATAAAGGGAAGCTTTTATAATCAGGAACTTCAAAAAAATATTACTAGTTAAAAAAAAGTACCTTATTGAAAAAGTGTTAAAACGAAGTAAAGGATGGGTCTACGTTAAATGGTTAGGATATCCTCCAAGTATGAATAGCTGGGTACGACGAGAAACTGTTCAGTCAGCAACATGACATCATCCGGGCATGCTAATGAATTTTATGTAACATTACCCTCCAATGCTAGTTTACATGTATTTGATAACACCAATGCATCACATACAACCAAGCTTGTTCAACCAATACATTTA
This sequence comes from Lepisma saccharinum, assembly GCA_022664845.1. Classification (NCBI taxonomy): domain Eukaryota; kingdom Metazoa; phylum Arthropoda; class Insecta; order Zygentoma; family Lepismatidae; genus Lepisma; species Lepisma saccharinum. Next base: position 52,084 of record JAGDQP010002274.1, read on the forward strand.
ACAGGAAATTGGGTGGTGGGGTTAATGGGAATTAGTATTCCCTGGAGTTTTTATAATGTTAAGCAGGAGCAAGAAATTATTATTCAAACGGAAGGCAAAAAGAGAACACAATATAATATTAAATTTCCACCAGGGTATTATGATTCCGTACCGACATTGCTGGAAAGTATTCCACAAATGATTGAGACTCAAGAAAAAGGAACAAGCACTACAAGAAGCAAAACATAAGGAAGATGAAAAAGAACGGTTACGAATCATACTTGAGAATTTACTTAAAGTAACTCAATTGAATAAACAATTAGAAGCAGAACTTAATGCTGGCAATGATGATGATGGTGAACCTGAACTTGTAGCTGACGATCCCAATGATGAAGACGATGCAACACGTAGCGATGATGCTCGTATGTTACATTATGATTACACATGTGCTCGTGTCTATATTAAACACAGACGATATCGAAAACGACATTATGTAATTGGAATGACACCTGCATTACAAAATGTTCTTGGGTTTAGTAATGATGCAAACGTGGAGAATCACAGCATACACTATTTTCCACATAGTCGACGAAAATGGCCATTGATTGTAACCATTCCTGCACCATTTTCATGCAATTTAAATTATAATATCCCTTCCGAAATTAATGTTTGTCTTGATGTGGTTAAGACTCAGCCTGCCATTGGAAAACTACTTCCAAAAATAAGTGTGCACGAGTATCAGTACGTTGAAATCAAATCCTATAAGTTTGAACGGCCTCAGTATATGAAAGTGGAAAAAACATATTTTGATACTTTACAGGTAGACTTAAAAGATGAACGAGGACAAAAATTGCCATTTCAATTTGCAACGTCAAGCATTACACTTCATTTTAAACAGAAAGCATGATTTCCGAAAGTACTGATGATAATTTTTACATTACTCTAAGTTCAAATTCAAGTACACAAACTTATACAAATAATATACCTACATATTTTCGTAATATTCTCAATCATCGTATTCAATTGAATTTTCCATGTGGGATTAATAGAACTTCGGCCATTCACAACGTATGCAGCATCCAAGGATGATATGTCTGCGAGATCTTTCCTTAACCAATTTGAAAGTGAAGCTTCATTATTTGGAATTCCTGAAATCCATGGATACAAATATTTCCTTTTTTTGAGGGGACAAGCCCATTCTTGGTACAAGTTTAATCAGGATAAGTTTAGTAATTTTGAAGATGTTCGTCATCATTTCGTATCATATTACCATTCTGATCGCGTGACCAGCGCAAGACTTGCCCAGCTAAAGTCTACACCGTACAAAGGGAAGCTTGATGGAAGTCTAAAAGCTTCATCACCCATCGATATAACCTCATTTGGGAACTAGACAGCTGGAGTTCCGAAGAACAGATTTGTAATGAAATTTCATAAATGTTACCAGTCAATATTCGTAAGGTTTTTGTAACCATGGATCATCTTACATTAATAAGGGTGTTGAGTGTTATCCGAAAGCTAGAGGTGTTGCCTGAGTTTCCAATGGAGAGAGTCACACCATTCTTCAAGAAAGGTTATGGGGAACCCACACGGAGAGAGAGACACCGAGAACCGCGCCGATTAACGAAATCTCCAAAACAACTGATCAAGGGAAGGACAACACGGACTGGCAACGATCTCGTGGAAACAACCGTGGATATTGGAGAAGAAAGCAGAGAAGGGACTACCACGGTTATCGACGGGGATCAAGTGAAGAAGACAGAGATGAGAGGCCACGGCGTCGAAGACCAGGGTCAGAAAGAGATAGTGTATCGAATTAGGGATCAGAAGTTGATAAACCGAAGAAACAGATGCATCAGCGCGGATCTGAGGGTCCTGGAGATCAAACGCCAGGACACTATGGGCCCAGAAGAAAAGGTAAAGGCGGACGACTTTATAAATAGTGAATATCAAGTGTTCCACATAGTACGTTACGAAGAGATAGAGGAGGAACAATAGACATGTGATTGCCATGGAGGAGACTGTAATACCGGCGTGTGTCAGGATGAGCCCCGAGCAGGAACCAAAACGAGTGTAATACCTTTGAAGGTTCTTGGTACTGAAGTACACGGCTTAGCAGACACGGTTGCAAAAGTGACTTTATGTTCAAAAGAGCTTTGGAAACGAGTCAGGCGAATTGTGTCAAGACCACAGATACGCCCTCGAAAGAATATTGTGCTAGTCGAATTTTCAGGGACCAAGAAGACTGGTGTTCGAGGTGAGGTAGAACTGCCCTTTGTCGTGAATAGCGTTTTCATGCGTCATCCTGTTCTGGTCGTAAAAGATTTACGCCAAGAGATCATCATTGGGAAGGATTTGCTCACGAAGTATCACGCTGACTTATATTTCGAGGATGGTGTCGTGACATTTAGGATTCAGGGAGCAGTTGTGATAGTACCGATAGTCGCCCGAAAGAAGGATCAGAAGGACGCAAAAGCTGAGAACGGTGAAGAGGAAGTAACTGGCCCGAAGGACATTTGGTAGATGAAGGGGAGGTAACCAATACAAATACCGTGGCTGCATATATGGAAGTGGTTTCAGTGAAAACCGCAAGTCCACCATACGGAAGGCAGGAAGACTTTGAAGGACTCCATGATTACCAACATGAGAGTGAAGATATTTGCAACTGGCAGGAGACATGATTGGTGGCCACGAAGAGAAAATCCTAGCGTCAAATTACTATTGTATCCTTAAGGTGAAGCCACGCCCGACAACGTCAAAACAGGTGCCTAAAAAGAACGAAGCAATGGTCACATTTAAGAGAAGCTGAAAAGAGCCTATGGACTATTGGGCAATTACTCGCCCGCGGGAAGAGACGATGGTGGATATCAGGGCAATCACACAAAAACGTGACAAGAAGGTGGACGACTATCGACACAGCTGTGAGACTAAGAACGACATACCACCTGAAACAATCGGCGACTTGATCAGATAGCTTCGAGAGGAAGAAAGAGAGGCGCTTGGTCCGGAGCGACGTACATCTCCAAAAGGGGAAAAGGAGGTAGAGATTGGTGCGACTGGATATGGACAACAAGATGAGTTAGTCCACGCTTCTAAAGGGTATCTGTACCCATGTGGTTTATGGGAGTCTGAAGAGGAAAGTGATGAATCAGAGGAAAGGGATGAAGTAGAGGAAGAACGTATGAAAATATGGAACAAGGACCTAGACCGTGATCACCAGGTGTGGAATCGAGTGAGAAGGGATCTCCAAGGTGTACAAAATGGGAAAATGATCATGGAAATCCAAGCAGTGATAGCCGACAGGATATGCGTCCGAGATCCACTAAGCAAGAGCTGTGAAGGGAATCTTGGTGAACGGACATCAGATGATATATTGGAAATGAACGAGGTTTGATAGAGCGAACGCAGCTACACGAACTTACCCGGAGACTCAAAGAAGCTAACGAACACTTGTGTTGCAACATTGTAATGAAATGTAATACTACTTGAAAGTAATTAAACCTTACGTAATTTTAAAAATGCTAATGAAACCGCTGTGGAACTAATGAAAAGGGGAAAGAAGAAACTTGACTCGGATTTTGCACTGGTTTGTGACCGAAAATGGAAACGAGTGGATGATAAATACCGGGAGTCAGAATTTTAACTAGACGAAGCACAAAGAGGCAGTGGCAAGTGTATTAAATAATTTGATTGAATCTATTTTGTTGTATATAGATAATTGATGTGTGCGTGGTGATGTAAATAAGTGAAGTGTGGAACATTGCGTCTGAAATGTATATCAGATGACAAACCGAGAGGAGGCCGGTTTGGATTCGGAGCCCGTTCGGGAGGAACTTGTAACAGCCACCGGGTCACGCTTACAAAGGATGGAGTGGCAGTAGTCACCGGCGTGCCCCGAAGATGGCGTGCGACACTGCGAACTTCAGAAAATTGTGTTCTTCGTTATTTGATTGTAACCTCAAGTAAAGGGACATAGATATTTGATCGTCAACAAAGACATTTTCTTAATTAATTATTTACAGATTATGAATAATTATGGGTGGAATTACAGTGTTTGCTATTGTTTATTGTACCTGTCATTATAACCTGGCAGAGCAAATTCTGCTTTGTAGATTATTCCGAAGCACAAATACATGTGCGCCAACTAGTAATCTGTTGGTTTATTTTAATCAATACCTCGCTTACTCTTGTTGCGAGAGACTACACCTTGGTGTAACGAAGGACACCCCGCCACTTGAAGATTCGTGAGTAGTGATCTCTTGGTGAATGCGAGAATGCTATATTCTTTTTTTATTAGAGAGAGTAGTTCACTCTTGTTGAATGCGAGATGCTGCCAATTGGCTTTCCGAGGGACCCCCGCCTCTTGGTTAACACGAGATATTAAAATATATCTCTTTGATTATTCGAGACATCAACCTACTCTTGCCGAGAGATTGCCCGTTGGTGCGGAAATATCTTGTCCTTGGGAGAAGTCACCGTGGAAGCACACCTTGTTTCTAGGAAATCCCCGAGCAATCTAGTCGCCAGAGGAAGCTGTCGAGTCGTGTTTCTGGGCACCTAGGAGTGAAATTTCTGTCATCAACCTTTCGTGGTAGTTTAGAGGCAACAACTGTCAAGAGAAGTCCTGTAACTGCCACTCGCGCTCGAAGCAGGACTGCAGGAACCGTCATACAGTTACTATTAGAGATGAGCCGATACCAGGATTTCTGAATACCGGTACTTAGTTCTAACCTTCCGTAATCGATACCTTCTTCAACATTGTTCTAGAATGAAAATGATACATATGTAATTAAACATTATATATAGATGGGTCGATACCAGAATTTCTCGATACTCGATACCAGTACTTATTTCTGACATCTGGTATTCAATACTTTCTTCAACATTGTTCTAGAATTGAAATGATACATATAAAGACCACAGTAAAAGAACGCGCATTCTTCTTTATTTTTTGCAATTGAGGTAAGTTTGTCTTCAGCTATCTCTTTCAATGGCAAAATGCTATGAAGCATGAAGATAACATGCATAGTCCGTTTGCTACAAGTAAATCTTTATTTGATGTATACGCAATGACGGTATACGCAATGCTAATTCTACACTTTTAAACTGCTCTTTTGTAAAATCTTTAAAACGGACAAAGCGCGTTCATTCCTTGTGGTCTTCATATTTAATTAAAAGTAACACATAACTATGTTTTCTACCGATTAAATGTTCTACTGCATCATCTTGTTCTATTTTAAATTTTTGCAATAATTTTGTCTAATTTGATCATAAATACAAAATTCTTTGTCTTTTTTTTTTTTTTTACAGAAAAATGGAAGTCGTCTTTGTAAACTTTGAAATTGTTTAAGTTCATACTTCGTTCACTTAATAGGGTATATCAAAATATAAGAAAACGAACAATAACACAAAACACTTTCCAATAACTGGATATTATAGGTTTATGTTTCGGAACACGAGCATTCCCGCTCCAGCGAGATCAAGTCGTCTTTTGTCACTTTTTTTGGTCCCTCCTGAATTCTTCCCCGTTTGAGGATTGTGCTCATTAGAGCCAATCGACGTAAGAAGGTTAAACTATATAGGTACACTCAGGCAAATTACTCTCTCTCTCTCTCTCTCTCTCACACACACACACACACACTGACACACATCGGAAATATTAAGAAACCAAGTACTGTTATATGGTGTTTGAAAAGTCAATGAGCCGACCGGGTAACCGTGCAGTCTAAGGCATTAGACCAATGACTCGAAGGTTCCGGGTTAGAATTCCGGCAGGGCATGTATATTCGTGGATTTTAACTGGCTGTAATTTGTGGAATCATGACGGGCCGAAGTAAAAAAAAATACTACACTAATTCATATAATTATAATAAAGTGTACCAAATATTTTTTAAAGGTCAATGATGGACTGGCGGTTGTTGTAGTTTCAAACCTCACAAAATCAGCACTGCAGTCGCATAGGTCCGTTTTACCCTTTCTTTCACGAACATTTGACCTAGTACAAATTGTGCGTCTTATTTGGTGACGGTATGTAGATATCTATCTGTATGTGTGTGTGTATGGATGGGTAGTCGTAAGGGGTAGTGAATTACTGAAAGTAGCCGTAACTCGAGCCTTTCAGTTATTTGTTTTATATTGAGGTCAGCAGCACTTTCGTATTAAGAACGTCGTTTTAAAGCATCCGTAAGCCAAGGGACAGGAAAATTGACAATGAAGAAAGAATTGGACCACTGTCACTGAAACTTGAGAAGAGGAGCTTCTTTTAAATATGTAGCAGAGACCATGCAAGGCGTCAAAGAACTTAAGAACAACGAAATTTCTAATCAAATTGATCTTTTGTTTTCAACCGTGACATATGAAACAAGGAAATTTTCTTCAAAATATTTTTCTTTTAAAAACTCAAGAATCTTTACGCCGCAATATTATATCCAGAGAAAGTACTGTTTGTATTTCGCTTATCCTGTTGATTTCTTTCCAACACAAAGCAAACGTAGTGCGAAAAAAGCAAATATAGAATGGGAGTAAAATCGGACACTTTTCTGTATAGATTGTTTTTTCTTTTTGTGTATGAGAGAATGTTTTCATTCACTACTCAATATTTGGAAACCGGTTACAAATTTCATCTTCTACACTTCTAGAATTTTATGTCTCAACAACTAAAGATTTGTCGTTACCAGACTTTCTCGATGCTCCAGATACTTTCTTCTAACCTTTCGATACTTGATATTCGATACTTTTTTCACAATATCCTTCAATGTATTAAGTAATACATACATTATTTAAAATTAAAATGTAAATGTATTGCTTTCTTATAAGTTAACTCTATCCCGAGTCATGGATGTCTAAAGACCATAAATAAAATTCAAATTCAAGAAGCATTAAGATGTAAGACTTAACGTTTTACAATGGGATTATTTTTCAGAGAAAGATCAGAGTGAAAAATATAAAAGTATCGGCTTAGTTAGTTGTGATATCGATCTATACCTATACTTTGCAAGTATAAGTGGTATCGAGGTATGGAAAATATCGAGAACCCATCTCTTGTTACTATTATTTTCGTTATCTCGTTTTCTTCAAATACCTGTACATACGGAATGAATTTGGCGGTCTGAAGGCAGTAAAGAAATTTCAAAGCATCGAACATGAAACGTGCTTTTCTTTTCAGTCAACATTCTAACAAAACAGCAACCAGATTTCCTGGCTTGAAATATTAATATTCCCCTAATCATAGCAGGTAATTGTAGACTAATTGCTAGGTGCATGAAAATAATTCGTACCTTAATGTAACAAATTTAAACAAGGCAAAGAGGAATTTACATACAGACGTTCAAATTAAAATAACGTTACTTATTTCTTGTATACAATATGTTTGCAGGGTATTCTGGGCAGTGTCCTTCATTACATGTTTAATAACAAGCTTCAGTGTAATTCTATCATCATGGAAAACATTTCAGGATGATCCAACCTACGTTTCTATGAAAAGAACATTTGGCAATGAGAAGATACCAAGTATGGCCATTGCACTCTGTAATTTTGTGTCTGCCAAACAGGCAAATAAATTGATAAAAAGGTTAGTAATTTGACAGGAGAATAAACTGTTATCGAATATTTCCATTTGGTGAACTAATACACCAGGGAAATAAAATATACTTTCTTCTTTCTTTAAATATTATCACATTATGCCTTTTGCATATTGTTCTCTCATAATTTCGTTCTTTAACACTGAACACTTTTAGATCAATGGTGTGGGTTTTCTCAATGTCACTGCATGATATTCTGATTTCTTCGGAGTTCCATTAAAACCATCATATCATCATCAAATCCTTTATAAATATGGAGATCTGAGATTAATAGCGGTTTAACTCAGACGGAAAACAATTTTTCGAAATAATATAACGTATGAATTGTATATAATTTTAAACCAAAACAACACACACAATTAACTTAATACTTACTTTGTCCGATGCGTGAAGCGTATATAATATTTAATGACAAGCAAATTGGCTATTTATTGGCATTTCCTATTAATTGGTTTCCAGACAAACATGGCTTACACCACTACGAATCTCAACCTCGCACCTGTCATTTGGATTGTTGTAAATAGTTGCGGGATGTGTACTTCATAGCCTGGAGCTTCACTGAGCACAGAATATACGGTAGAAGTGTAAAAAATTGTAAAATATAAAATCTGCAGGTTGAAGAAAACTGAAATCGAATGGTGGTAATTAACAAGATAACACAATGTCAGATAGAATCACTACACAGGGTTAGAAATATGTTCACGACAGGGTTCACGAGCAACTAGAATAACAGTGAGTCCAAGGATTTGTATTATTATTATTGTTTTCTGTGGGCTGCATAGACATCATAGCTGAATCACATCGTGTGTCTAAAGAACGGCCAACCTAATGTTTAACCGTAAACAGTTGGCACTCGGCTTCGGAGGTTGGATAATGACATTTAGGTTGTTAGAAAATTATGTAAAAATTAATTGTGTATAAAGAATAAGTACCATAAGGAAATTAACTCCAGTTAAACTTATTATTTTTCTCTAGCCTAAAGGAAAAGAATATTTCAACTAATCCAGACGCTCTGGAATTATGGTTAACGTACCACAAATTCTCATATCACAATCTAGAATTATATAGAAATGTAAGTTACTTGGATGCAAATTTTGTTCAGACGATGCAGCAGGTAAGTGGCATGAAGAATATGTCTTACCTACTTACTTGCCAAATAATATACACTTTAATGACCTAAGAACTTATAGTACGTAGCAATTTCATGCTCATCGCAAATTGAAGATGAAGTTAATAAATTTAAGAATTATGTTTAATCAAAATGCGCTTCCCACCCATCATTTCAATGCTATACCACAACAGAGAAGAAACAACGTGTTGCTAAAAGTCTGTAATACGTGGTAGCTTCCGAAATACATGAAAATATGATGAAAGTACATTATTAATTAATGTATTTACCAATTTCCAGATACGACCCAATTGCGGCCATTTTACATGGGATATTAAGATCAATAACAATGAGAAGGATTCGGAAGGAATCGGCTCTGCCGTTATTCAAAGAACCGTCCTAGCATTTGCTTGATGTGAGCGACGAATACCAGGGAAAACTCAGTCAGAATAACGGGCACCGAAAATCGAACCCAGGTCCTCCTTATTACAAGACAAGCCATCAGTCGGCTGCTCTATTGGTCATATTAAACACATATTATTAGGAAAAAAATAGTTTATGAGAGTATACAAGACTGAATTTAAGGTGAAACAGTAAACGTTAAAGTATCGGATAATTAGTTCATTGTTTTAATAGATTTTCCTCTATTCTAAATCTGGCGAATGGTTCGTATCGTAATGTTTCTTTGGGAACTCCCTGTTGTTCTATAGGAAGTATAGGTAGAGACAAAGATACACGGGAATGTGGTTTTTGCCCATTGCCAGTTTTATTATGAAAACAATATAAGTCCTTTATGTTACTAAAATAGCGTCCCGTACCAGAATAATTTTACAAATTTAAAGAGTTATATTACAACTCTTTTGGCTTCTTCTTCTTGGGTGTGAGCCTCGTAGAAGAGAGCCGGATAGGTGTTGCATCAGTCCGACAGCAACTGAGTGCAGGAAGGACGACACCAGTCCGACAGCAACTGAGTGTCAGGATATTTGTGCCAATCCGCCAGCAAGTGAGCACATGGTCAATTAAGTAGTATACCTGTCCGACAGCAACAAAGTGAGCAGGTTGGGTATCACACACCCGTCCTACAGTAACTGAGTGTGCAGGTTAAAGGAGTGTACCAGGCCGACTGCAACTGACTACTAGGAAAGAGGAGAGAAATGATCATCCGGGAAGTGATAATTTGATTTGTTTCATCGGTCTTTTATAGACCTAATTTTGTTGATGTCGCTGACTCCTCCTCCTGGTCGGTGGTAGCTCCATTGGTGCCTGAAGTTATCGTCTGCACTGTTTATGTTTTCGCTTGTTTGTTTATATTGTAACACTCGTATTACACACGTAGTGAACACCACTATCATGTTTTGATTACGAGCGACGCGTGCTGAGCACGTGGCGAAGCACCTAGAACGTTACATTCCCCCTCCCACCGTCTTTCATTTTTCTTTTGGGATGATGGTTGAAACTGCAGTAAAGTGACTCATCTACACACAGCATTTTTATTACCTCTGACTTTTTGAAGCGATGCTTCCAGAATTGTTATTACAGTTCAACTTTTGTTTTTCAGCACATTACATCTTGGATCATATTGTTACGTTCGCTTACACGTTACAGTTCAAGAAATATACTTGTATGGTTATGCTCTTCACTTGGGTAAACTTATGAACATACATAGAGATGTATTTACCTACCTATTTGGAAATGCTAGGAGCTTGGAACGTACAGTAAAGTATGTATAATTTTCTTACATTATTTTCGAATGTATTATGGTATACATTACAGATGTTGCTCATAGCTAAAATAACCTACTACAAGCTACAAGTTGAATTGTACAGTAATTACATATGAATGCACATAAACGCTGTGTTCCAGTTGCATGCTTGTATATCGAATATCAACTGTATTTGGGTAACGTACCTATTCTGTCATTTGAGCTAGCCTACTAATACAGACTACGACTGCGTTTTCTAAAATAAATCTTTGAAGTTCATGTTTGACAGTTTACTTTACTTTATTTTACCTCAGGACATTTAATGAACCATCTCTCAAAATAACAGAATACGTATTTCGGTATTTCCTCATATTTCCATTCTTTTCGGAGAAAGGTGGTGGGGACAGGATTTATGGACACCCTGTACGAAAGAGAGAGAGAGAAAGACGAATTGTAATTTTTAGTTAAGAACGAAAGGCAAGTTTGGCTCAGGCAGAATGGATGATGATGGGAGAATGGGTGGAATGAGGAAAGTGGGAAGAAACGGGAGAACACCAAGAAAACCCATGCACACGGCGTTCCTCCACCACAAAGCCCACATGGCATGAGCCGGGATCGAGCCGAGGAACCCAAACACCACAGGTGAGTGTTCTACCACTAAGCCATTGGTGGCCCGCAGCAGTAGCCAGTGGTGCCCACAGGCTTTGAGGTGAAATGAAGGACTTGTCAAATTTCCAGCACGGTTAAATTGCTGGTGTCATCACAAGTTAAACTAGACTGGCTACTTAGTGTGTCACCAACAACAGTCTCGTAGTTCATAATTTCGTCCAGAAAATATTGGAAAACAACACCAGCTAAGAAGAATAGTAGGTAAAACTCGAAAATGAGTGACAAGGACCACCAAAGAACGTTTTAGAAAAATCTTTTTTGGTTTTGTGATTAAAGTAAATTTAAGAATTATACAAATTATATAATTGACTAAAGTAACAGTAAACTGTCAAACATGAACTTCAAAGATTTATTTTAGAAAATGCAGTCGTAGTCTGTATTAGTAGACTAGCTCAAATGACAGAATAAGTACGTTAACCAAACACAGCTGATATTCGATATACAAGCATGCAACTGGAACACAGCGTTTATGTGCATTCATATGTAATTACTGTACAATTCAACTTGTAGCTTGTAGTAGGTTATTTTAGCTATGATCAACATCTGTAACGTATACCATAATACATTCGAAAACAATGTAAGAAAATTATACATACTTTACTGTACGTTCCAAACTCCTAGCATTTCCAAATAGGTAGGTAAATACATCTCTATGTATGTTCATAAGTTTACCCAAGTGAAGAGTATAACCATACGAGTATATTTCTTGAACTGTAATGTGTAAACGAACATAACAATATGTTCCAAAATGTAATGTGCTGAAAAACAAAAGATGAACTGTAATAACAATTCTGGAAACATCGATTCAAAACGTCAGAGGTAATAAAAATGCTGTGTGTAGATGAGTCTCTTTACTGCACTTTAAACCATCATCCCAAAAGAAAAATGAAAGGCGGAGGTGAAGAGAGCAGAATAGAACACCAAACAATTCGTATATTTCTGTGCCTAGATGATACGCCTTCACATTACCATTTCATTTCAGATAAACAACACAATAATTGTGCACAACAAAGTTCCAGAGGAAGAATAATAGGGAATAAATAATTAGAGATTATTTTTAAATATCAAAAGCATGCAATTAACATAAATTAATTCAGAACGTAACAACACTGTAAACGTAAACAAAGTTCATCACTAGAGATTCATGAGAAAACATGATTAAAATTGATCCATGAATTCACAGTCGTTGCTTAGACTGGAGAAATAAATGTACTTTATTTAAATCCTTGTCATACAACAAGAAGATCTTCTTCAAACAAATTGGTTATTCTGTAAAAACCTTTTCAAATAATGTATAAGCATACCAAATAATGAAATGTGTAAATTCAAATCCTTTTAGTTTAAAGACAACACATAATGTATTGCAAAAGTACCTTTTTTGTACAATCATCTTCAATACTCAAGAGATGTTTGATTTTGAAATACAATTCTAGTTTAGTACCTATGGAAGGAATTGACTTCGGCCAACCATCTTTAATCCAATTAATTTTATTTACTTAAAAAAAACATCCTTACTAGTGTTCTCTTACCTGTTCATGTAAAATGTATGTATTATCTAAGGTACCTACGCATGATGATGAGATGTTACTGTCTCCAGATTCTTCAGGTAGTGGACTTCGGGATAAAAATCTGCCACCTCCACAGCTTTCGTGTAAATAAACTTTAGACCATATAACTCCGCAAACAAGCACCATATCTGCATGCTTGGGGAAGTCGACTAGGAATGAAGTGGTCAGAGAACATTCATTTAATGGGTAATGAATCTGTTTGGATTGTAACACTTTTCCCATATATGTACTTATGTAATCTACGTAACGCAAATACAACTCCGAAAGCTTCTCCCTCGTATTGAGCTTCCCGCTCTTTCAGCGGTATACAAAGTTGCTGATGCACATAAAACAGTAAAGAGTCTCCCTTCGATCCTATTTGAAAGTACCGCACCAATACCGTAAGGACTTGCAGTCAGTTATGCTTTCAAATGGTGTGAAAAATGTAGATGAACAATTCAATATGAATAGAAAACTATATTAAAATTACCTAACCAAACTAGTAATGTTTCTGTACGTGAGAGTATAGCTTTAATAATATTCAATTCAAACAAACCTAATGCAACCAAAAGCGGATTATTCTATGGTTTTGCCGTAGTTGCATAAGTGCATCGTTGATAAATTTTGGTTATCATAGGGAGACCTTGTCATTTGTAAGCAATGTTTTATTATCTTGTACACTCAAGAAGGATATTACTCTATTCCGTGCTGTCTTCTGGCAACTATTTGTTATACTTACGCCAGATGTGGGAATTGAGTCTATGAGAATCTCAAATTTTGTTGGTCGATTAAATACTACGTTTATAACATCCTCTGCTAAGTGATCAGAACTTTCTGCCATTTATGTAATCATAATGAAAATGCAGTTGCTTCTCTCCCATCTTGGACTAATTCTACTTATTTTTAAACTGTTTTTATAACAACTGTTATTATGTTAAGTCACAAGGTGAAAATAATACAACGATCTTATTTCGCTACCAGGAATTGGTATTACTATTTGTTAGACTCTACAATACACTCATGTTTATCGAAGATCAGAATAACAAAACGTATGGTCACTCAGCTTGGATACTTAATTCTACAATATAGGATGAGTTTGGTTTCTGTAAGGCTTTTGGAGGTATTGGCTTAAATATAGCACTCCATGGCGAATTGGGCGCAATTCGATTCTCATAACAATGTCTCGCTTTTAATGCTTAATACAGATTCTGATCTCTCGTCGAGGCTACAGGTACCTGCATTTTGTCAACATCAGGAGGTTTTGTTTCTCGCTTATACCGGCGCTTCAGTTTCGATTGCAGATATATCATTTTATAATAGATTTTATGCTCATTTGCCACTTCTTCCTTATAACGAACAATTAAGAGGTGCATCAGGAACCAGTCTAACTGTTTTAGATTCGACTCTAAGTATAAAGATTAATGAAAAAGGTTATAATTTAGAATTAATTACTTTGGATAATAATTTAAACAATCCAATGCTTGGAAGAAATTGGTTGTCTGTATTAAGCCCTCATTGGAAAGAAAACTTATTTCCTGAAAATAAATTATTAATCTCAAACTATGTTTTTCAATACAATAGTAATGAACTATTAATGATTTAGTACATTTACTGGAGAATTTCAAAGGTGTGTTTAGTGAATATGTGTTTCGCAACCAGTAAGGGGTTACAAAGTAAATATACAATTACGTCCTAACACAATACCAATATATAAAAAATTAAGGACATTCCTATACATTTCAAGGATCAAGTTTTTCAGGAATTACAGAAGTTAGAAAAGTTGGGAATTATTGTATCTACTAAATTTTCATCATAGGCTACTTCGCTTGTAGTAAAGAAAAGAGTACACTCAATTAAGTGTCTGACAAACATGATTACCCTCTTCCTAAAATAGAAGATATCTTACAAAGTTTAAAAGGTGCGGCTTGTTTTCCTATTTTAGATTTACGAAGTGCATATCATCAATTAGAATTGGATGATCCATCATAAAAACTCGTTAGTATAAGTACGCCGTGGGGCAATTCTTTCAAACTAGGCTCCCATTTGGATTAAATAACTCCGCCCAAGTTTCTCAAAAGTTTATGGATAACATTTTTGGAAATTTGGAGGGGGATTCGATGCTATTTAGATGATGTCTTTATTTTTGGAAAGGACAGTAATTAGTGTTTTCAGAGAGTACAAAAGGTTTTGACTATATTCTGATCTTACAATGTGAAGGTTCGGAGTGATAAGAGTTCATTTTCTATGTCTAATATACCATACCTAGGCTTCATAGTGAGTGATCAAGGAATCAAGATAGCACTAAATGGGATCGATCCGATAATGTAAGTTCGGGAGCCGACTAATGTATTACACTTAAAATCATTCCTCGGAATGTTAGTCTACTACCATAAACATATGCCTAATGTGTCTCTGCTTAGTCCTGGTTTACATTAACTACTGTTGAAAGGTCATAAGTGTCTTGGAATGCACAACATAAGAATGAATTTCAAACGTTAAAAATTAAGTTAAAGAAATCTTTGGTCGTACATCCTTTCAATTCAGAAGCCGAAATAGTTATTATAACTAACGCCAGTCCTTACCGTAGTGGTGCGGTACTTTCAAATAGGATCGAGGGGAGACTCTTGACTGTTTTGTGTGTGTTTTATATACTTTATTTTGAGCATTGTTATAAGCTTTGTTATTTTACTTGAAAAGTATATTTCAAATTTAAATTTAATTAAAATATTATCAGAATAAGTTTATTGATCAAAGATGAAAAAAATATAAATTACTGCTTAATCTTGCCAGCGCATGTCTTTACACAATATGATCTGAAGATTCAGTGTGGATAAAGATACAGAGTCTTCTGATAGCTGCACTCTTTCATTTTGAAGTGCGGTATCACATTAATCAGCAACAACGTGCAAAATATAGTTTTAGGCCTTTAAGATTGGTAGTTTTAAATTCACCCGATTCATTTTCCATAACGGAAAATCCCTCTATATACGATTGGCAATGCATTTACATTGAGATTTATAAAAGATGGCTGATGAACCGAGTAAATATTAGGTGACAAGCAAAACATGTGAATCCGCTTAGAATCATTGCTGGGACGAGTGATTCGGGTCAGACATTTTTTATGGGATAAACTACTTAATGTTGGATCGCGTAAAAATTTATATAACGATGCAAAAATATGCGTACAACGAGAACAATGTTACATGAGTGCTTCTACGCTAATGATTTCCTGTCCCGTATTATTCCATGGTTGGGCACAGCCACGTTTTGCTATTTTTCAAATGTATACATTTCCGATAAGCCATTTTCTATAAATAGGTGTGTACCTTAACAATAATTACATTTAATTATTTTCTCAGATCGACAACGAAGAGAGTATTACAGTTTATCAGATATCTTCCTATGATAACAGCAAGAAAACAAAGTTACTAAGAGTACCAACGGACGAAGCCTTCTGTTATAGTTACAATGCAATTGAAACAGGAAAGTTTGGAAGGTAAGCTTAAACCGAGGAGACTTAGATAACTTCACACACAGCCATATATACATTTATGGCTTGTACTATTCACATCCTACATATACCCTTCACCTTTTCACCTCCAAATTTCAACATTTCTGCTGTGAGTTCATCTTCTCCTGTTGATTTTCCCTTCTTCATCCTCGAAGTACTTCATCTACTTCTTTCATTATGTCTTCTATTCTACAAGGTAATCAAAATAAATCTTTCTGTTTTTGATAGTCAGAAACAGAAAGGTGTACAGAAAATGACATTTACCCCATGTCCTCAAAGTAGTTTCCATCGGAATCCAGACCCTTTTTATAACGTTTCATTAATTGTGGAATGCTCTGGTGGTAAAACGGGGGGGGGGACGCAAAGAAGGCCGTGAGTGAGTGTAGCAAGTTTGTCTCATTGGCGTAGGATCTCCAATGAAGGGGGTTGTTCAGGGCATGGAAAAGGTGATAATCTGTTGGCGTAAGGCCCAGAGAGTTTGGTGGATGGCACCGTGTCTCCCAGCCAAGTTATACACGGTATTCGTGGCCACCCACGACACATGCCGCATGGCATGATCGGCAAGCTTCAGTAAACTCTTGCGATTTACAAATGCTGGGTCCTGCTCCACTACATTTTCCAAACATTCCAACTGCTGCGAGTACAGTTCCACAGCCATAGTTTGGTTAGGTGGTTGCAATTTGTAGTGCACCAACTGGTGACTAGTCAACCAGATACACACCTTGCGTAGCTGTAAATGTGGTCTTGTACTATGAAGCACAGAGTCCAGCGGTGATAACCAATGTCTGGCACGCATGGGAGGTCCATACATGACCCATTTTTTGTCACTGGTGAGCACTCGATCGAATGTAGGTGTGTTTCAGTACCAAGAAAGCAACGGCAAACAGGCTGCCACTCCTTCTTCCATGTTGGTTTCCGATTTTTTCAATTTGTACACCTTTCCTATGCAGTATAGATGAAGCATGACAGTTTCATCACAAACCTGGAAGCGTTTGGCAAACCCACTACGTGTATACGTGATGTCCTGCTCTATGGCTGATTTCAGGACCTCCTCATCCAAGGGCTGTGGGTGCTCACTTTGCGGTTCATCACGCAGACTAAATCTTCTGACCTTAATTTCTGGAACTAATGATTGGCGGTGCGTTCATTCACATCTTTATCTACAAAGAACTGTCGTATTTGGCGACTTGATTCGGCTACGGACAAGCCCATCTTAAAGTCATAAAACAGACTACCCCGAGCAAGCAGCTTTGATACCTCCTTTTCTCTTCGCTACCACTCAATCTATGGCTGCTGTGAGTGCGCAAAGCATCTGTGTTTGTCACGGTGAATGTTCCCACTCTCGCTCTGATCGCTCTCCTCTCCTCTCCTTTCCTTTCCTCTCCTCTCCTCTCGTCTCCTCTCGTCTCCTCTCCTCTCTCCGCTTACAAGTTTATTCTCCAATCCCTCTAATTGTCCTCTCCTGCAAGTGAATGACAGATCAAAGTCGACACGTATAGGTCCTTTGTAATTGTAGTGTCGTGTTCCTGAAAGAATACCACCCAAATCCGGAGATTGTGACCCTCTGACTTCATGCAGGACTAATCGCTGCCATGCCAGCTGAATTTCATCCTACGGCCAACTAGATCCTTCAAGGCTGTTTCTTTACTTATGACGCCATGTGTTTAAAAAGGAGGCAGATATTTTACTTATCACGCTGTCTGAATGCTTTTTGGTGAGAAGGCCATCCATGTCCGTTCGCCAAGCACTTGCTTTGTACTAACAGGCTCCACGACGAGAATGCACAGATTGGATATTAGGCATGTATCCCGGTCGGTTCCCTTAACGAGAGGAATTCAGGTAAATTCTCAATAGTAGAGCATTATTAAATTCTAAATTTGTATTGTATTAAAATACGGGAAAGACCGTCACCAGTTAATATACGCATCTGAATTGCTAAATTCTTTCCAAATTATATATCTCGTTGGTTTTCGACTATGAATCCAACACATTATCTACTCAAAGTTTAAGCTAGGTGTGCCCCTTCCGAGTCTGATCTTTCCAACGTGGAAATGTATAGCATAAGTACAATGTGTTTCACTTCCAACATTTTAAACCAGTACAAAATATAATCTAACACCCTGTGATGAAAATTTTTGAATTACTAACTGGTAAAAAGCACAACAGAAAGTAAAGAAAGAATGATGAACTTATACCAATATTTTTGAACTGTAACAATAGTTTGAAGTATATTTTGAGGTATGGTAGTTAGAAAACTAAACCTCATAAATCTACTAGATAGGGAAAGTAACATCTCAAACTGTTCAACATGTTTCCCAGTGCAATCGATGAAGAAGAGATTTAAAGAGGGACAAATCTAAATTAGATTTGTCCCTCTTTTGCATCTGAGTACAAGACTTGGAGAAGATATATAAACTATTAATTACACACAGAGTAGAAGACGGGTTGAAGTAATTTATATGCTACTCTCACACTATATCATCTAATCGTGACATTCATAGCAAATAGTTTTGTTATTTGCTGAACACTGTAGTAAACTCGACAAAAAATGAAATATATTGCTTGTTATACGTAAAAGATACCTCTATATGCACATTTTCTTCTTTGTCAATGTCATTTGTATCCCTTTATTTCGACCTCATATTACATTACAGTTATCATGTTTCTAGAAAGTAGGAGTGGCCATATTCAGGTTTTAATAATATCGTTGTTCAAGAAACAATACAGCGTAAACTTCCCTTGTTCAGATGGTACCTATAGGGTTTTCTGCATACATTTAGAAAATAGGAAATTGGATATAATGAATAAGTTCTGTGCAATATACAGGGTGGTGCACCTAAAACTAGCACCTCAAATATCTCGGCTCCTATTTCACATAGAGCTTTAAAATAAAAAAAAGTGAATTACTAAGTTGCATATGGCAAATCAAATGGTATTATTTTCAGTATCAGTGGCGGACCAGGAATACCCATACCAGGGGTCAACTTCAAAATTTTAAATGGAAAGTGGGGTAACTATTCACTTCTTTTGAACAAAGAGTGAAAATGAAACTACTTTCAGAGGAAACGTGATGTAATATTACCTACGGTATAGTAGCTACGACAGCAAATTGTTATTGCAAAAACTTAGGCAAACTTTTTTTTATGAGCCAGTCTAGTAACTTTGGACTTCGGTTCGTCACGTTTCGTCCCTTAGCCATTAAAATGCACAAACATCCATGCCCCAGCCGGAATTCGAACCCGGGACCTTTGAGTCGTTGGACTACCACTGTAGACCGCACGGCTACTCGGCCGGCACGTGTTCACTGTTGTACTTAATATTATTATTACAAGAGTGAGTGAGTATTACTTTAGCTTGCGTCGGGCGCTCTCATTATAAACAACTTAACGAATAAGTATTTTTTTTTAAATCAGACAAAGTTTTACGCAAACATTTTGTGACCAAAAGAATCCGGGCACCCGACTTAAAATGAAGTACAAGTGTGGGTCCAACCATTGGGTTCGGAAACACTGGCAGTTGATATAGTGTTGGCCCACCCTTAGCCTTGATGACACAAATTTTTAACACGGGAAACGAACTTTACTAAAGGACTGTATAGGAGGAACAGGCTTATTTGAGGTGCAGTAATACGATTCCAGTAACAATTGGTTATCGTAGCTGCTATATTGTAGCGAATATTAAAAAAAAATCCTCTGAACATTGAGGCCTATACACAAACAAAAGTCTATTTTCTATGTAAAAAGATAGGGCATAGACTTTTGTTTGCGCATACGCCTCATTTGTTGCAATTTTACAACTTGTTTTAAAGAAGTGTATAGTTACCCCCCTTTCCATTTAAATTTTGAAGTTGACCCCCGAATGGATCTACTCGGTCTGCCACTGATACTGAAAATATTACCTTTTGATTTGCTATATGCAAATTACTAATCCACTTTTTTATTTCAAAGCTCTATGTGAAATAGGAGCTGAGTTATTTGACATGTCAATTTGAGGCGCCGTACTATCATTCCAATAGCAGTTGGCTGTCGTAGCTGCTATATCGTAGATAATATTACATGTTTCCTCTAAAAGTTGTTCCATTTTCACTCCTTCCAAAGAAGTGAATAGTTACCCCACTTTCCATTTAAAATTCTGAAGTTGACCCCTCGTATGGGTATTCCCGGTCCACCACTGATGCTGAAAATAATACCATTTGATTTGCCATATGCAACTTAGTAATTCACTTTTTTATTTGAAAGCTTTATGTGAAATAGGAGCCGAAACATTTGAGGTGCTAGTTTTAGGTGGACCACCCTTTATATCACTCATTAGAAGATACTTGAAAGGCTCCGAAAATACTTCTTACCTTTCCCCTGACTTGTGCCTTCTAACTGACCAACTTTAATTTAGTAAACTAACTAACTCTATGGTTTATGGAACTCGCAAGTTCATCGCCGTAGTAACACACGTTCGCCATTTCCATCACGAACACCTATTTCTCGAAGATCTCTTCTAATATTGTCCTCCCAACGACGTCTCGGTCTTCCCAATCGCCTCCTTCCATCCGGCCTTCCAACCAGGATAGAATATAATCTTCGTTTTCCCCCATCCGAGCTACATGCCCTGCCCACCTTAGTCGTCGCAATTTCATTATTTTTACAACATCTGGTGAATCGTACAGTCCGTGGAGTTCTTCATTATGCAGTCTCCTCCACTCTCCAGTCATCTCGTCGCGTTTCGGCACGTATATCTTTCTCAAAACCTTATTTTCAAATAGACGTAATTTATGTTCATCAGCTAGGGTCGTACTCCAACTTTCGCAACCATAAAGTATTACCGGCAGAATAACAGTTCCGTATATTTTTTATTTCAATTTCCTTGATATTAATCGCGATGTTAGAAGTTTTTGGACTCAATAGAAACATGCGTTCCCCAATACTAAGCGACTTTTTATTTCTTCCGTGACCTCATTTTCGCTTGTTACGTATGCTCCCAACTATTTAAATTTGTTTACTTTCTCTATGACCTCATCCTTAATTCTTATGTTTTTACTTCCTTCATTCCCTGTGTTTCGGCTTATTATCATGTATTTTGTTTTATCTATGTTTACCTGTAGACTTATCTCATCGCACGCTTCTACTAAAACATCGGTGTTGCTTTGTAGTGCATCTATATCGTCCCCTACTAAATCTACATCATCAGCGTATACAATGAGTTGATTCAAACCATTCAATGATAGTCCCTTTTTGCCCCCTTTAATTTTTAAAATCGCATATTCTAACGCAAAGTTAAACAGTAGTGGTGACAAGGCATCGCCTTGTTTCAATCCGTTGCGAATCTTGAAACCATCTGACATATTATTACCTATCCGTACTCTGCTTGTGGGATCGTTGAGACACATCTTCACTAGTTGAACCATTCTTTTCGGAATTCCAAATGGTATCAGGATACTGTATAACTTTTCCCTTTTGATAGAATCATATGCTTTCTTAAAATCAATGAATAGCTGATGAACCGTTCCACTGTATTCCCATTTCTTCTCCAAAATCTGGCAAAAACCTGGTCCAACGTGGATAAATTTCTTCTAAATCCACATTGGTGATCTCCAATTATTTCATCTACGTATACACTTAGGCGTGTTAAGAGAATATTACTTAATACCTTGTAACAGGTTGGAAGCAACGAGATTCCGCGATAATTATTACAGTCCGATTTATCACTTTTTTTGTAAATCGGAACTATTATTGAGGTTTTCCATTCCTTTTGGAGCTCCTCCTTTCTCCATATAGCACTGATCAATGTATGTAGTTCCTTGATTAGTGCCGTTCCTCCTGCTTTAATTAATTCGGCTGGAATATTGTCTATTCCTGGTGGTTTGAAGTTTTTCAATTTCTACTTTAATTTAGTACTGAAAAATTTATATTCCGGGCTTCGTTTATGAGATGATGGCAAAAGCCTATTTTGGCACCATTTGCTTTTAAATGGCGGCCTGAATGATGGGAAGATTTTATATGACTTTTATTTTAACAAGTACTACATTTCTGGCATGTTTTATGCTTTCTAAATTTTCTTTCGCATCAATGTTTGATGTGACTAGACTATTATGCAAACACTGATATTTTAGGTTCATTACAGAATTTTATGACGAGAGAAAAGTAAATTGTATTTACATTCTCCGTGTATGTGTACATGTATGTATTGTATGTGAGAGGGGGGCAGTTGCGTGTGTTTATGCGAAAGAGAGAGGGGGTGAAGAAAAATTATTCTCTTTGCCTGTGTAACGCATTTTTGCTTTCCAGGAAAAAGCCAATAAGTACTTTGTCACAGAGGAGAAGCATTGAACTAAGAAGATGTTGAAAAATATGTATCAACCTAACGTTACACAGATTACCATTAGAAGAGATCATTATTAGAGGAGGGGAAAATATACCCACTATCGATCCCGCAGGACTAAATGAAACTAATATTTTCAGAGGCTTCAAACTTTCCTGATTCACATTAGAAATATTAACACAAGAAAAAAGTGATCCGAAGGGTCAAAATCCAATATAGCTGGCAGCCATAACATACATTTTTTAAAACCATACCTGTGTTACTTAATTTCTTTTGAGAAAAATTAACAACAATGGAATTATGAAACATACTTTGTTTTGTTTGGTAAATAACAGACAATTACCGAATACTATTGTTATGCGTATATTGTCTACGTTTAGAAGAAAAAGACGAAATCTAATTAAAAATCAATTTTTACTACTAAAATATTTTGCTGACTATTCTCCATTAACATACAAGAATCTATGGTTTACACTTGCTTAGTTACGAAGAAAAAATATAATATGTGAAGTAAAACAAATTTTGCCACAAACCTTGAATTTACAAGAGAAAGGAATTTTGTAAAACCATTGGTACATCGTAAGATTAACACAATATATACATGGTGATTGGAACATACTAAAATTGCTAAAACAATGATTTCCTTCTCATAAGTACTGTACTTTTGTCTTAGTATTACAGGTATATTTGGAAGAAAACTTGACTGGCATTAGTTTTGTAAATCTTTAAAAATTAATATAAATTTTGCAGATATACAAATGCATAATCATACATTACGTAGGTATATACTTTCAGAATACTGTATAAATATTTTCGTAACATTACATTAATAAATAGCAAATGTTTCTCCATATACAACACTGATAAATACCATTTTTAAATATGGAGTTTTTAAAATGGATTATCTTTTTTGTTCACATGTGCACAAGAATTTGCTAATAAAAATAGTGTGATGAAGACTCCTATGACTAAATATTATAAAGTTATACAATTTGTTATTTATAAAGTTAGTCTAAAATACAAAAAAAAACTATAAAATGTATTAATAAGAATTGATAGAACATTTCAATCAAAGAAACGTAGAGTGATGCATGATAAATAATACATAGATTGTATAATATAGCATAATTAGTTTACATAATGATAAGAATTTAAGTGAAGTAGTCTTTGCAAGTAATTAATAATGAAATGAATATTATTAGACAACGTTTTTCAATATATAATTCGGTGTGAAAAATGTACTTGAAGATATTTTTTTAACAAAAGCATCCTACATAATTATTATATCAGAAGTCTAAGAATATTAATTACACAAACGTATAAGGTCATACTGTTTATCTCTTATGAAACTGTGCTGAATGCTGTAGGTTATATTCATTATTTTCTGTCAAAGCCTAGTAATCGAATATCATTTTAAACAAACTGTCTGGTTCTTATGAAAATTTACATACCAGAATGAATGCGTTAAACTTAACCAATTACTTATTTATTGGATATAAAATACAAGAAGAATTATTGATTTTGAATTATTGTGTGCTCTTACGGTTAGTGGGAAATATCTTGAAAGAGAAACTGTAATCGTGAAAAGAAAATTATGGATATTATTGAGGTTAGTTTGAACCGAAACGAAAAGTTGGAAGGAAAAGGTACTATTCGGGTTCACAGTATGCATCCTTTCTCCTACCCTATCCCGGTCTGAGCCATGGATGCCTAAAGACCATAATTGAATCCAATTAAATTCAACACAAGTGGATCAAAGTGACGATGATGACTAGCTGAGTTTTCTACTTTGATATACTGTCAGCCACAACTGCGTGTAAATAGTATTAGGATAAAAATTTATAATTCGTACTGCCATTATGCACATCAATTCACACTTTTCATAGCTACTAATAAGGTTGTTCATGAGGACAACCAGGTTGGTTTTAATCCAAAAAGCCACATCAAATTAAAGCGTGAGTTTCTTCTGGCGGGTTCCGACAATTTTTGAGTTCATAGAAATCCTCAAGCAAATTATTAAGGCCACTCTCTTCACTCTCTTTGGGTTCTAACACAGACGGATGCCTTCAAGATTAAAAACAAGACTCTGAATTCGTTGATCCTTTTAGCTGAATTTTAGTACTGGTACTAGCTTAACACATTTGGATCCCTTCCGGAGCATGGCATGTACTTAAATTATGCAGCGGGCGGGCGAAAACACTTACATCTGTGTTGTCAAACACATGCTGAAGAAACCTTTCACTAATAATTTTTGATAGTCTGCATTGATAAGAGAGGTTATAAGTTTCATGGTATGATGCGCAGACTCCAATGGACGGTGAAACGCACCCCAACCTAATGATCCCAAAAGAGGATCACACAGACAAATAGGGTCGCCAGGAGCCTAGAGTACCCACGCAACGCATTTAACCTAACCTCTAGCTCCAAACATTTTCTACACCCCAGACGAGCGGAGCAGAAATGCCTTCCAGCTGGGAAAGATTATTCCAGATCCTTGTGATCGCTGTAAAATAATAATTTAGATCGAGGGAGGAAATACCGGTAAGGCGACACCTCCAATCTTTTAATTAGATCGTCAGTTCATATTCCGAAGTACCAGCTGGTTCAGATTAGCGACAGATTAAGAAAGAAAAACGCAAATCTTTACTTGGGAAATAATCTCAAACGATAATACGCATAACGACTCATATGTGACTCAAATTTTGTCTTTACTCACTTCGAAGTCTACAGGGTGGCAAAAGACCATGTCTTACCTTTACCTTAGTAGGGCCCACACCTATAGTCTGGAATCGCAATTCCTGAAATAAAGACGAACGAACACGAACGAATGACGGTCGCAACTCAATCCAAACGTAGTGTCATAACGCACAAATACAAATAATATTTATTCACACAAATCACATGCTGGAGTCACTTCATATGTCAACGCAGAAATAACCAGAAATTCAATATATAGTTCCTTTCCCAAGTCATCACTTCTCAGCTGGCAAAAGAATCCTACCACTGGTCTACGGATTTATGAACCGATCTAATCTAATTAAAATCACATCACTCAATACGATAGGTTTACCGAAACACAGAAATAATTTAGTATCAATTGCTGTCGGCTTCACGTAACGATTTGTAGCTAATTTCCAATAGATATCAAGTCAAACATTAAATAACTCACTGCACATCACAAATATTGCTAAACACTGCAAGAGGATTATCAACTAATGCCGTAGATCGTACCTGGTTAACTGAGAGGTTTCTATACTACGTTCACTGAACATAAACACAAGATATTTTCGAAGAAATATAAAAATTTCAGAATTTAAATTTATTACTTTGAATTTACACATTGCACGTTTACGGATATGATAGTTTCATCAGAATCTGAACAGAATTACTGTTGAAGGAACAAACAATTTGAATCGCTGGTATACATTTTATTAGTTAAGCAGAACTGAAAGTTACGTAGTCACATATAAATGTCCATAATTTCTATAATAATTAATAAATTTTGTTGATGTTTTCACAAATCATTCTCGAAACATTGTTATATAATTTAGAAAAGTTTTGTTACAGTATTACTAAGATGAAAGAAGTTTTAGTCCAAAATACATGGTGCAGAAAGAATCAATTCAGAACTATTAATTGTGTTACGTCATTACAGATGATTACTACCTTATACAAAAGACGTTCTGTATCTTTATGTAAATCTTGAAAATACAAAAATAATATTTTAAACTATGACTTTTTCATCGGAGAATAGTGGCTGGAGTTGAAACCAAAATTATCGAACCATGTTGAATAATATAAAATTTAGTGTTAACATCAAAACGGTACGCAAAAATAGTCGAGCAGACATGTTGCTAATTTGATTAAGTAATGAGAATAAGCGGTAGCTGTCAAACATGGCTAACCGGGAATTTCGAATGGATTTGGAAAACTGGAGACGAGAAATTGGCATATGATTATTAAGATCCAACGAACCGGTACTTGTAATGTAAGAATTCGGTTAATAGCGGCCCCATACTGAAATTTAGAACGTACTGTACATTTCGATAAATAATCTCAAAACCAAAAATAATGAATTTAATGAGTGAAAATTTCGAAATAATGATGCTGAAAATCTCGGTAGCTCTTGTATCGGTTACAATTCTTCTTGACTAAGATTTAATATAATTTTCCGGAACGAACGAAATCAACCGAGATATTATCAAATATTTACAAAAATTCGTGTTTATATCTACCTCTAGTAGACAGGGCTTAGGAAGTACAGATGACGGAAAGCCCAGACGTCCATCTGTCTGGTTATTAAGATTGGAACTGAACTAACATGGCGTGGGAGAGCAGTTCTCCCAGCAAACGGAGAAGAAGGCTGATTCACACCAATCAGTAAAAAACAAGTCACGAAGCGCTGACTAGGGTCCAATCAAAACAAGCGTTAGATCCAAGTCATTGCTGCGTGACTAACGAAAACCTGGATGGATAACGATAAAAATCTAAAGAAAAATTTAAACGAAACACGCTCAAATAGTCTAAAACCAACCAAAGAGAATGAGATAAAGAGAACACACAGAAAGGAAACAAAACAGAGACTAAGAAAATAAAAGGGGGAGAAAATAAAACTAAAAATGGAACAGCAACTAGGCTGTTACAACGGTAATGGATTGAATAGACATTTTGACCCATATTATCGGTGAAGGGTTAATAACAGACTTGTTTGCATGAGCGACAGGAATAATCTTGGTCTTAAGTTGATATTATAGCGTGGTTATTCACAATGCTCTTCTTGTTAACTTTCTATGATTCTGAATTATTATTCTTTGTCGTTACTCTCTCCAGAAAGACCTCCAGAAAGAATAAGGTTTCGACCGTCAGATTTGCTATCAATGAAATCTGGGTATATACTTCAGTCATAAGCTATCCTCTGTATTTCTTTTTCGTGTGATATAGGCTTCATCTAATACTAATCCTTAACCGTTCAGTAGCAGAGTGAGTTTTCCTGTCGTTATATCACTTATACGTTATTTTATGAGCCGTATCCAATAAGCAGACTACCTTTTCCTTCCAGAAACATTTGAAACAATTATCCGATCCTGAAAATTTTATTAAAGATGTCTGTAAAAGATTAAAAATGTTTGTCTGTATATAACAGCCATCCTCTTGACCAGAGACACGTTTCATATTATCTTTTAATTTATTCAGAGTGTACTGGCATTTGTCACCCTTTTATATGTATTCACATAACATAGAAAATTACTTCCCCAGTTTCAATTTGGTCGGCCCACAAGTTCCCTAATTGGTTTAGTTCTTGAAAAATCTTTGGAACAGTTTCGATGATACCATAAGATTACTCAGAATAAGAAGTCTGTCCCTTACCCTTTTACTCCATTTATCAAGAGATGTATTTAGAGGGTGGATCCACGGAGTCCGGAACCCCCAAAGTTCAGAGTTTTATGGAAAAGTAGTGTAACTTCAGGCGTAATTATACATATTTAATACACATTTCATGGAAACCCTTGGCCCTGTCCCAAAACCAAATTCTGCATACGTGCCTGCACTTATCATTTCATAAGTCAAATTTCTTGACAAGGTTTTCCCTCATTTCTAAAGTCGCAACCATATGAAAACACTTCCTGTGATCTGATGGGTCCAACGCTGAATTCTTTTCACAAATGAAGCAGTTTCTTTTTCAATCGAAGTTTTCACAAGATCACGTAATTTTCCTTCTGAGGTCCTTAAACAAGTTGAAGATGTTGAACGATGAGATGGGTTACCTGTCTCCATTGATACTAGTATGGTCTCCATTTATCAGCTTAGATACTAGTATGTCTTGTTCTGCCTGCACACGCTAGTACTTTCTCCTTTCAACGTTTCATGCAGTCCATCGTTTTATTTCAAACCAACCTCAATAATGTTCGAAATTCTCTTTTCACTATTAGTTTCTCTTTCACGATATTTCCAACTATGATTACACAACAAAACAAAACCATTCTTTCTTCATTGTATTTGCAATAAATAAGTAAATTGTTAAGTTTAATCTCCTTTAATGCATCCATTCCGCTACGTAAATTATCACAAGATCGTGACAAAGTTTCTTTAAAATCATAACCTATTACTGCGCTCTGACAGAAAATAATAAATATAACCTAAAACGTTCAACTGAAAATACCATATGTTCAAAAGTAAGTTACATAAAACTAAAATTATACACTAAATTTAATTTCTAACTAATGCAAATATGACTAACTTTATCGTAATTAATTCTATAAAGTTCTATTTACTCTTGCTGAGCACAGAAAATAACTTGCAATTGAAATACCTCTATTTTCCCCCTTATTTTGTTACTACCCACAAAGCAAGTTCGACGTGACTCAAACTTGTTGCAAGCTGGCATACTATCTCGGTACGTGATATATCACATGAAATGGCCGCCAGAATACACTACCAATTCATCATCTATTTTACTTGCCACTACTCAGAAAAGAGAAATTGTCATAATCGTTGGCAGCTCCGAACAGCCTAATGTTAATAGGGCACACATAGAAATTAAGTATTCTTCGCGCGCTGGTACGCCTCATTGCAACCTCAGTAGCTAACACAGTAATTGTTCGACCATATTGACATATGCATCATAAAGCTTACGAAACGGGTTATCGCAAACATAAGTTTGAGGTAAACCGTAAAAAGTGCAAATATTAAAAGCAAAATAGTGTTATTTGGCATTTTGATCTAAATTGCTGCAAAACTACTAGCAATAGCGCAAATCGCAAGATAACCTTTTTGTAGCCTTCTATCTAGGAATTATAACAAAGAAAGAAACATATCGTTATGTCTATTTGTTAAGAAGATATAATACAATTTCTGAAAGACTGTAAATTTGTAGTTCTTCCTGTTCTGAGAATTTGAGAAAATGCATCTCTAGTAGTGGTCTAATACCTGACCAAAATTCAGCTTTTTGCTAATTATTCCCGATATCAAATCTTTATTTCCTGGACTAAATATAAAATTATGTAAATTTGACTTTTTTATTTCGTATTCTTTTTCTTCTAAACATAGACCAATATACGCATAACCATATTACTCGCTAATTGTCTGTTATTTACCGAATGAAATAAAGTATGTTTCATAATTCCATAGTTGTTAGTTTTTTCTGTAAAAAAAAATAAGTAGCTCAGGTATACTTTTAAAAATGTATGTTGTGGTTGGCGGCCATATTGGATTTTGACCCTTCGGATCACTTTTTTCTTGTGTTAACTTTTCTAATGTGAATCAGGAAAGTTTAAAGTATCAGAAAATATTCGTTCCATTTAGTCCTGGGGGTCCATACCGAGGTACCCAAGCTCCCCTACTATATGCACATCAAATATGTTCTTCAAAAAATGTTCTATTGCCAAAATATTAAACCTTATTAAATTGAAAACAGTGACATAATAATTGTTCTTTGTTTTCAGACACACTGAACGACTGATCAGCGTTTCAAATAGATCACCTTTTCATCTCATTCCTGACATTAAAAATGAAGTAATTATTATAGGGCATTGGTATATCAAAATTATTTTTAATGGTGGTATCGATGGCCGTCTGATGAAAAAGGCAAGTTGCAAATTTTAGCCATATAGTATTACCTAAATTCAAGAGCTTAGAAGAAAAGGAATATTAGTGGCATAAAATATAGTCTTATTAATTGTACCCACAGTTGCATTATGATCGAATGGTTTTCCGAGTACAGAAATGTAATAGAACTGACATTGTAATATGTTGGTGCAAGTAACTTGCAATCGTTAGAATTCAATCAAACATAATACATATATACAGTTTCGCTACTTGCGAGTTCTGCGGATTACGAAACATTTTGTTGCCACAACATGCGAAGAAGTAAAGTAATCTGAAAGTAATTTTCTTACAGAAATGAAAACTAAATACATTCATATTTTTGACATTATACTCGTCTATGCTTGAAGTAATTTCACAATATTCTCAATGAAAACTTTAGTTATATAGTTGCTAGCATTTACATTCATTATGCTGGCTAGAATGCTCTTCAAATCTTTAAATGATTCAATAAAACTTAGTATAATTTGTAGTCGTAGAAGTTTCCTCGGTTTATTAATAGAATTTAACCATGGCTTGAATAAGTTTTGCAATATTTCCACCAACTTATTTACAATAAGTGTTGACCTTCAATAATTGGAAATGGGGCGTACAAAGGACATTACACGAAGTACTTATATAGTTAAATTCTGCACACTGTGCAGACACTATGGAAGCAAATTTGAACGGTTAAATTATAATCTCTTACCACTAAATTAAGGCCAAAGTTGGATACAAACGACGTATTATACAGAGTTATACAGGTCTTACTGCACCGAACGTATTTGACTAAAAGTATTGTACATAAGAATGCAAAGAGCTTTCCTAATTCCAAATAAACGCAATTATATGCTTGTCGTCACGGGGTAATTATAATTTAAAACACATACTACAGAATATAAGTGGCATCAAGAGATTAAAATGAGGAGATAATTTAAAAAAAAATAGGAATGCCAATAATTGAGTAAAGCATGAATTAAAATTTTGAGAATCTGGATGGGAACAGAAGTATTTTAGGAAGGTAGTTAGTTTTTGACCGTCTACCAGACCAATGCACGGATTCGATAGTAAAATATAGTGCGGGGTACTATATAGTGCGATACTATACCAATGTTTAGTATCAGATGTGTTGTAAACGATGAAGGAAGTGAAGTTTTAAATGCTATAAGAAAATCGTTGAGGAAATCATAATTTAATATTTCACCATCCATTACCCTTGACTTCCTGCTGGACTCTTCATCGGTTGTTATTAATCTATTCCACGTGATTTCCCTGATGTGTTAAGCATAAATTAATCCTGTGCATGAGTGTCTTGTGAAAAATGTTTCACGTGTGCCTGGTGTTATCTGTTCAAAGCAACGCTCTATCGATCGCCGAAGCTCTGCAAGTATTCTTGAAGGATTCCTGTAAACCTCTTGTTTAAGAAAACCCCACAGAAAAATGTCGCATGGTGTTAGATCGGGACTTCTAGCTGCCCACTCTACTTCACTCCCCATACTTAACAAATGGTTTCAAAACCTCCATCTCAAAATTTCAAGTGTTGCCCTACTGCGAAGTGCTGGAACCCCATCCTGTTAGAACCACATTTCATTGTTCGGGTCAAGAAGTAAGCGTTCAAGTTAAGGAAAAGAAATTCACGCAACATATTCTGGTATGTATTTTGATTTACGTTTCCTTCATAGAAAAACGGCCCAAGTACGTAATTTGCTGTTCGTCCAATCCATACCAACATACCCCTTTGGTCAGTAGAACGTTCAATTCTTTCCAATGGTGAACTGAGGCCCCAGAACCGTGCGTGAGATAAAGACACCGTTCCATTTAAGAAAAACTTAGCTTCATCAAACATAATTTGAAATAGAAACATAGGGTTTTCATTCAATTTGTCTATAAACCAGTTACAAATTAGCATTCTGACACCGTAGACTGTTTTTTGTAATTTATGTACAACCTACATTCTGTATGCCCTGACCTCCAGCACAGGCAAAACTCCTATTCAATGAACTTCTTGTAAGGTTGAGTGCAACACTTCGACGTCGTATAGATTTTCTGGGTGAAGTAAGCACAGAACGAACCACTTTGCGTTTATCGTCGGTAGAGACAGTTGCTGGTCGACCAGCTTGTTGTCGCCAAGAAAGTTGCTGCTTATTGAAACAGTTATTTCGAAACTGTTCATACAGACGAATAAGTTGGGTTTTGCTTATTTTCACACCCCACTGTACAAACGCCTTTTTTCCGTGTTTATGTAACCGACTTCTCATTTAGAATGTACTATTCTAGCAAATCTTTACGCTGTTCCTTTGAAAGAGTATCCATTCCGGCAATATGATACACGCTTGCAAACGGATATGAGTATAGCAAAAATAGATTCAACAGTTCTTGTTGTTAGAAAAATCACAACTAAACACAATAACCACTGACGCATTTAAGATTCAAGCCTCACTGTCTCTCTTCAACTAGATTATTTGTTCGAACAACACCAAACCACCCCTGTAAATGAAACAGACAGTTTTTTACGTGTGTCCAAATAGTAAATAGAAGATGTTTACGCCTCAAAGTCACGAAGAGACTGTAAACAAACAATAACCGAACCTCCCTTTCTACATATAGGGAAGCATTGACCTATTGTCGTATTTATGACCTTTCAGTTTTGCTGAAAAGAGACCTTCAGTCGGTCCTTTATTTGTGTATTCGTGGCCATCTTCTTTGACAGAATTAATCGTGTACCGTAAGCTGTTGCAAGGAGCGTATAACCCCTAAAAGGTCACAGATAACCTGCAGAAGGTCACGGGGTCAAGTTTTCGATTCTTGTAAGTCACGTCATTTTTAATTTTATATCTTATAGAAACTCAATTAATTGTTTCAAAAGTCGAATGTTTTGATAGTCTTCATTGTCTGAAATACGACACTTAAGCTCCGTGACCTTTAACCTCTTGTGACATTTTTCTGACCTTTCAATTTTGCTGCAAAGAAACCTTCAGTCGG